>CAIGRL010059091.1:0-17532 GCA_903798325.1 Fraxinus xanthoxyloides | reverse complement strand
GACAGCTGGTGGCGGCCCCCTATTGGAGGGGCACTGGCCCACCAGTTGTCCCTCCAATAGGGGGGCCGCCACTTGGCCTTTTCGTCAAACTTTATGTAAATGATTATATAGGTATAGCATGATCTTAATAAGAAATATTTATTTACTATAGAATAGATAAAACTCTTGAAAATTGTGAACTGGGGTTTCACAAATAACATCGCTGCTCGAGCTCCAAGCTAGCGACAAGCGATCGAGAGGTGTGGCTCGAACGATAAGCGAGCAACACAAGAGCGACAATGATTCTGCTTTTTTCGCTCGAACGTCAACTAGACGACAAGTTAGCATAAATCCGGCAACTCTTTCTTCTTGTTACATACTCGAACTCAAAGACTCCTAGTTTATCTATACAACCTTCCAAAAGACTCAATGACTTTTACAACCCTTTTGTAATAATTCTATTCTTTTTTAATAATCATTTTGTCTAAAGAATTGTCAATACAACATAAATCCTAATAGAACTAAAACAGGAACAAGGTTCAAAAGTGCATCTTAATTCTATAACAATCAAATCACAAGCTCTGCACAAAGATTTTTACCATTTACAACATTACTCATTCTCGTTAATCAAGAAAATATATTCCAGATGTTCTTGAAACAACAAAATGATAAATCTGCCAATGTAAAACTTAAGGGCTTGTTCTCTTTACCATTTTCAAGTTTGTTTTTTGTTTTCGATTTTCCAAAAAGCGTTCTATTTCCTATTTTCAAAAATGCGTTTTTGAAACAAGTTCAAAATTTACAAAAAAAAAACACAAAACGACAAATTTGTCGTTTTGAGTGTTTTCAGTTATAATCAAGTCAAAATTTTCAAAACACGTTTTGTGTGTTTTCAAAATGACAAAAAGAACACATTCTCAACAATCCCAACATGGACACTCAAAACACAAAACTCAAAATGAATTCAAAACTCAAAACACAAAACACAAAACTGAAACACAAAGAGAACAGCCCCTAAGCAATTGATGTATTTCTAGATTAAGTACAATTTAAAAATGTTTTCTTTATTTGATATCTTCTTTCCATGAGAATTCATCTTCTAATTTATCCCAAATGGCCAAACTTTGAGCACTACTATGTTGCCACTTCGGTTTATTCAAGAAATGACGTCTGATTATGTTTCTCGCGTAGCCTCCACAAATGTCTTCAGGCAATCCAGTCTGGTTTCATTGGTTCGCTTTGTAGTCGGTAGGACCTGGACTTTAAAGACCTGGACAATTTAAAGTCCAATATTACAAATATAAACGAAATGAAGTAGCACCTCGACTGAAACTTATGGGCATACGGGAAAAGTGGGCACTCATCACTACCTTTTGCCCTACTGAGGTTATTATACTGGAGAACTGCAGATTTTTCTACTCATTGTGAGCGTGTTTCTCCATTTGCTTGTGCTTCTTGCAGGCCAAATGCTGTAAACACCACATTACACATATACAATTAGGTCAAAGACTCGTCTAAAAATTGTAGCTGAAATGATAACAAGGAAAGAATATTTCTGACAGCAACATAGCTAAGACTGCAGCAATCGTGCAACAATTAGCAAGTGAACTATCATAATCCAACAATAGTTGTTTATTTATCATCCGAACTAAGGATATTCATGGCTTTTCCTAGAATTGACATTCATGGCTTTTCCTAAAATTAAGGTGGTCATTTACCTTAGGAGCAAAATAAGTATTTCTGTGGCTTTTGTAGGCTGTAGTTTCAGCTGGTCGGTCCCAAATCTGATTTGTTTATGAGAGTAATTGCAGAACTTAGTTGAAAGAACCGTGAAGTAAAGAAAGCGGGGAAGGACAGAGAGAAGGAATGAGTTTTAGAACCTTCAGAATGCTTTCTTACATCTAACATACGGTATTTTTGTGGTCCGTAAAGGAGATTTAACTATTACTTAAAACACATTACACCTTAACGTTTCCCCCTTAATGTGTTTTTCTTGAACTTCCAATAGCTGCTCTTAGTTGTTGGAATTTCGCCGGTGGCAATGCCTTTGTGAGAATATCAGAAACATGTTCTTCAGATCTACAAAAACTTAGTTCAACTTCTTCATCTTCAACAACATCTCGAATGAAGTGGTACTCAATTGCAATGTGCCTGGTCCGACTATGAAAACCATAGATTCTTTGGCATAGCAAGCAAAGGAGGTGGAATTGAGAAAGGAAATGGACAAGCGCAGTCTTGCTTGGCACGAAGGCTGGTGATTTGTTGTCACAAAATAGTTGTTTAGCTTCTTCTTGTTTTTCTCCAATGTCTTCCAATATTCTTCTTAGCCAAATTGCTCGTGAAGTTGCAATTGAAGCTGACGTGTACTTGGCTTTGGCTGAGGAATGAGCAACTGATTGTTGCTTCTTGGACAACCATGAAAGTACTCTTGAGCGAAGAGAAAATGCCTGGAGGTGTTTTTTGTATCATCAATACAACCTGCTCAATCACTATCACAATAGCCAGGCAACTTCAGTTATATTGCTTCTCAAATCTTATTTTATAGCTGACTGTTTCCATTATATATCTCAACACTCTTTTTGCAACAACAAAATGCTTTTGACTTGGACAATTCATGAACCTTGAGAGTAAACTTGCTCCATACATGATATTGGGCCTTGAATCCGTGAGATAAAACAAGTTTCCAATCAAGCTTCTGTACAGTATTTCCTCCATCTTTTCTCCATCTACTTTCATCAATTTTCATTGCTAGCAAGAGGCGTTTCTACAGGTTTGCACCCAAACATATTGAATTTTTGAAAAAAAATTCAGCGTACTTCTCTTGGCAAACAAATTACCACTTCCATCGTGATATATCTCCTTGCCAAGGAAATAATTTAGCAATCCCAAATCATGCATTTCATACTTTTTCATCATTCCTCTTTTAAACTTTTCAATCATTTTTGAATTATTTGTACACACAAAATCATCCACATATAATGCAAAAGTAAGAATATTGGTTTTTACCTTGATGCTTCACATATAAGGTTGGCTCGTATATATGTTTTAGAAATCCTTGTTATTGGAAATAGCCATAGTTTTGACTATACCTAGACATCGGTGTTTGCTTGAGCCCGCACAAATCCATTTTTAGATTGTACACTTTGTCTTCTTTGGCAATAAATTCTTGAGGTTGTTCAACATACACCTCTTCTTTGAGTTCTTCACTTGAAAATGCTTATTTGACATCAAGTTGGTATAACAACCAACCTTTTGGGCATCTAAAGCAATGAGTGCTCTTATAGTGTCTAGGTGTTGGTGGAGCAAATGTTTCATCATAATCAATCCAGGGCTGTTGAGCATAGCCCTTTACAACTAATCTTACTTTGCTCCTTTTGAATCGATCCAGCAGAGTTGTGCTTCACCTTTTAGACCCATTTTTTCCCACTCAGCCTCTTAACTTGCTTCCAAGTTTTGTTTTTTCAATTACTTCAATTTCATCTTCCACAGCCTTTCTCCAACACTCTCCTTCATGGCTTCTTTGAAGTTTTCTCAACCATACAAAAATTGCATCTTTCATAGATATCACTCAAATACCTCATTTTTCTTGGAGTTGAGCACGGTGATGATGAATTAGGACTTGAGGAGCTGCTTGTTAATGATGGTGAGCTTGGTGGAGTTGTTTCTTCTTCAATTTTTTCCTCTTCATTGGTTGATTTTTAGGTAAAATAATTGGGACAACAACATATCTTTCAGCTTCTTCTTTTTCCCAATTCAAGTAGCATTTTCATCAAAAAATACATCTTGGCTAGAAATCACTTTCTTGGTTTTCAACTTATACAATTTATAGACCTTGGATTGTGAGCTATAGCCAACGAAAATACACTTTTCACTTGAGTCATCAAGTTTGTCATTTCTCTTTCGGTACTTGAACATTGAATATATACCCAAACATTCTGAGCTTTTGATAGGAGTTTTGTTCCAGTCTTTCGTTGGCACTGATATATCAAATAAACTGCAGTATAAATTGATTCAGCCCAGAAGGTGTTCGGAAGTTTCTTCTCATGAAGCATTGACTTTTCCATGGCCATCACTGTTTGGTTCTCCCTCTTGGATAGACCATTTTGTTGTGAAGTATAGCCAACTGCAGCTACCTATCGACACCTTCACCTTCACAAAATTTATCAATTTCTCTTGAATTATACTCCTTGCCATTATCACTTCTCAAATATTTTATAAAATGACCACTTTGATTTTCAACAAAAACTTTGAACTTCTTAATGATAGTCCAGATCTTTGCCTCGTGAAATAAACCCATGTCATTCTCATAAAATCATCAATAAAGAGAATGAAATAACTGTTTTAAGAATGAGAGGATGTATGAATACTTCCACACATTCACATGCACTAATTCAAGATAGCTTTTTCTTCACGCGATAGCCACCATTTGAAAGGCTTCGTCACTTGAATATTTGAAGTTAAAAGAAAGCTTTTTATTTTCCATTTTCAGCTTGCTAGGATTAACTTATCAGCTCTTTTATCAAGAATAACACGGGGAATTATCTTCGAAATGGAGATAGTAACCATTCTCTAAAAGGTGTCAAACACTTGGTAAATTTTGATCCAAGTCGGCACACACCATTATGGATATATCTTGAGCCCTTCTTCGTTTGGACTCCAATTTTTCCTTTTCCCGTTATATCTACCAATGCTCTATATCCTAATCTCACTTTTGAATTCAAATCCTCCATGTCGACAAAATCATTCTTGTTCGAAGTCATATGGTTGGTGCACATCCACTATCCAAAAACCATTGGCTTTCTTGGCAATCGAAGAAATTTGAACTTGCAAAATGTGTATCACTTCTTGGGCGTGGTACATCCAAAGAAGAATAAAATAAGTTCAATTTCCCTTCTTTCATCATTACAACCAAGCGGAAGCTCCTCCCTTTAATTTATATGCCACAAGTTTGACTTGACTAGCGCTCCTCAAAAATTTCTAAATAATCAAAGAAATTCTAAACATTATTAATCCAATTGAAAAAAATCTTCAATGTGTAGTCGGCCATTGAAAGTGGGTAAATCCATCCTCATTTTAAGCTCTTGCCTTTTTTGACCTTGCCTACGAGTTTGGGAGGTAACTAGGTCAATTTCATAAACTTCGGGGCCAATTGTCTTTATCATGTTATCTCTTCGTTAGATGATTCTCGAAAGCCTCATAGATCTCTTTATTAGAATGGATCTACCGGTGTCTAAAAATTTAGGATCGGAGCATCCCACCATCGAAAATCGTTGGCGTTATCCTGAAAACATTCCGATGTTGAAAATTACCTGCTCCATATCTGTTGTAAACCTTGAAGTTGTGAATGTTGCAATGATGTGCCCTAGGATTCGGCTCGAACAAAGTGACACCTTTGGCTTCATTCCTCCAAGTTCTAGGATTGTTATTTGGTTGGTGTTGTATTGTATTTATGTCAACGATGGGTAGGTGGTATCCTCACAGAATTGGATCAATAATGGATCATCCTCCAAGGTTGAGATTTCTATGATTTTTCCTTAAATTGGTTGGAAGAGGTTGACAGTTTCTAGGTTCGGTATATGGTCTTCTTCCTATTCGAATTGCTGTTGCTCATCATCCTCCAACGGAATCTCGTCGAAATATAAGTTTCCATATCTGGGATTGTTGTGAATGCCTACCCTTGGCGATGCATGCATTTAAAGTCTGCTGGACATTGCAAAAAATTTTCAAGCTCAGTAAGTCTTTGCTCAATGTCTTCAAACCTCCGTTCATCGTCTACAACTCAGTCTCTACTAATACCATCCTTTGTCATCATGCTAGTAAAATCCTTGCTCTGATACCAATTTTAGTGTGGAAGCAAAATTAAAATTCTTGACACAAGAAGAAAGATGGATAACTCGAAAACCTATAGAAAATAATTTTATTATATTGATTTCATCATTGAAAAGTGTGCAAATATATGGGAAAAATACATAATCTTACTAATAGAAGGAAATTAAACTAAAATCCTAAAAGAAAAGAAACCTAAAGTCATAATCTAAAAGAAGGACGAAATTGTATTCCAAGCAAGAAAGAAGAAGAAATCATATTCTAAATAAAAAAGAAAAAAAAGAGCTAAAGTCCTATTATAAATATCCTACTATAAATAAGATTGTCCTACATCACATCTTCACCAAATTCTTCATATCCTTCCTCCACCACTTCCCACAAATCTGCTGATAGAAACAGTGTTTTCATCTTCACAGACCAAAAATCATAATTTTGGCTATAAAATCTGGTACATATGGTTACTGTAAACTCCCACTCGAACCACTTGTTCTTGTCATCTTCTTTTTCACAAAAGCCCTCTAGTTCTTTAACCTTTCTTGCTAAACCTCTGCTGCAATTTAAGAAATCCAACCCAGATCCTCTGATACCACAATGTTGGCTGTATTTTCAGCTGGTAGGTGCCAAAATCGGTTGTGTTTATGAGAGTAATTGCAGCACTTAGTTGAAGGAACAGCAAAGTAAAGAAAGCAGGGGAGGGCAGAGAGAAGGAAGGAGTTTAAGGGCCTTTCTTTAATGTATTTTCTTACATCTAAGTACGGTACTTTTGTGGTACATAAAGGAGACTTTTACACTACACCTTAAAAGCTTTTAGTAACTATTAGACTTAACTATTATTTAAAACACATTACACCTAAAAAGGTTTTAGTAAACAATGAGGTAAATAAAAGACTGTATAATAAAGAGGAGAAATGAGGCCATATAACTGGAAAACAAAGATAAATGAAAAATATGCCACAGGATGTATTGTAGGAGATCGAAGGAAATTAACATCTAGCTAGTAGATATTATGAATTTTTAGCTGATCTCACGCCTTCATGTTTCATGATTCACAAACCTACACATTTGAAATCATTAGTGTAACATGCCATGCATAAGTTGTTTCTTCTGTTTCTTTTTTACTGTTTTCCAAATACACGTGCCAGCAAAGTTAGATCAAAATAGTTAGAACATCATGCTCACAACTTACCTCTTCTCCATCATCGGATAAAGGGCCATCATCCTCAACCCTACTTTTTTCAGGGAGCACATCTAGAAGCTCTGCATTTGAAGGACCAAGAAAATGTACAACCAATTGCGTGATGAAATAAATGATATCCATTTATGCATTGTTAAAGTACTGCAATGCTTGAAGTGGTGAAAAGTATGTCAACTATTTACTCGAAAAAGGCAACAAATAGAATTGAAAAATTAGACAAATGCTATGAATAATAGTTATAAGAATTACCACAGTTCCCTTTATCTTCTTTAGAATCCTTTTTTTCTCGTGTTCTCCCAAAATCATCAAGACAGAGGTCTGTCATTGAGGCTGATACCTGAAATTACAATAAATAATCTCTAGTATTACTCTCAGTCTCTACATCTGCACAATATTCAATTACAAATAGCTAATCTTACACTAGAAAATTCAGATTCTGATGTGCCAGAGAGCTCGATCAACTTAGATTTGTCTATCTTAAGCTGCAAGACTTTCAAGTATTGATCAATTATAACATCAGGACATGCTTTCATCTACAAATAGTGTACATAATACTGACGTGCATTATAGAAATATTGCAAACCTTGTGTCTTTTAGCACAAAGGTAGAATGCTGCAGCAGTGAACACAGGCCGCGTGATGTCAGTACTTGCTCTACGGGAGGATGGAAGTGAGGCAATAAACCGATCCTCATACCTAAAAACCAACAGAAGTACTATTTATTATCGCTGTATCAATGTTTTCATGCAAAACATTTCCCTTTACACGAGATAAAAAGTCGAGCACTAAGTAAGTAATAGATCTCAGTGTAGAATCAAGATGCTACTAATGAATCGAATTTTAAACAAGAATGATAAATATATCTATTTATGTTCCTTGGAATAAAAAAAGAACTGATAGCTGTCCAATACTTACAAAGACAATACTTTCTGGACAAAAGGGATGAGCCTAATACATCCAAATTGAATTGCCAACTCTCTTGTATCAAGCTTGTTCCTGCAAAATTATTAGCCCAAACAAGAACAAAATTGAGCAACTCAAAGAAAATCATATACAGAAGTAACAAAGATTTTAAAAGGAAAATGAATACTAACTTGATACCAATGCTATTTTGCATTGAATTATAGGATCTATTGTAAGCCTTTTCAGACAGCCCACTCAATTTTACTGCAGTCGGACGATCAAATATTACTTCCATCCTATAACAATTACTACAAAATCATTGTTGCAAAAAATGGATGATTTGTGTGTATATTAATTATCAATTAACATAATCAATTAAATAACATAAATATAAGAATTCAACAATAACATAAGCATATAGCCCCCGTTTGGTATCCATTTTTTGAAAAAATGAATTTTTGAATAATGATTGATGGAAGAATATGTGGTTAAAATGAAGAAAGAGAAAAAAAATGAGAATGAGAATGAGAAAAAAATGGATGCCAAACGGGGGCATAATATAAGTAGAGAATTAGAAAACATGCTTTAGGAAGTCACGTCAAAGATGATATTCTAAAATCGTGTTGCCTCCCCTTCGTACGGCCCCAAGATAATAGGGGGATAAACAACGAGTCTCTCATCGAATTGCCAAAATAGTATAAAACAAACAAGGAATATTCTTTCAAGTTTTGGTTGTCATAGTTATGAAATAATATCGCCTTCTTTTATAATGTTAAATCAACCCCACAATAATCAACATTAATCTAATTAAAATACAGGTTACACTCTTAACATTATTTTGTATTAAAACTGATTAAAACAAAGAAAACTGCAATATTAAAATTAGCTTTAATTTTGAAGGTTTAAGACTTTTTTGGTTTTATATGTAACAACAATCATAGAGCCGAAAAGTTAATATAGGGGAAAGAATCAAGAATTGTACCTGGAAGCAGCGATCTCTAAGCAAATTATAGCCTTGCAAATCTCCCCCTATCCAAGAAACAAACAAATAAATACTAACGGTCGAAATGAGCATAAAATTGAAATGGGTTCTTAAAATACAAAAGAAAAATGAAAGAAACTCACAACGCCGATGATGGAGGAGTCAAATTGGATGTCGGCTCGGCGGCGGAGCTCGGCGGCGTGAAGGATGAGTTGTTTGGATTCAGAAAAGCCCAATTTCTTGGCTATCTCTGACATATCCATTTTGCAGAATTGAATTTTATTCAATTTTCTACTTATATTTGGATTTGTGGGGAGTGAAAAGATAAAATGGAAATGGAAATTTATAGTAAGAGGAATTACACGGAGAAGAGCAATGGCGGGAATTTGAAGGTTGTGCTCATGGAAAGGGATACATTTTAGCGAGTGGGAGGAAATTAGAGGCAAGTAAATTTCATTTTTTTTTTAACTGTAATAATTTGTTGCAGTGTTACCTAACCTTTTCTTTTCTTCTCGTATTTCAGTCCTCTTATCTTACGAAAATGATCGTTCTAATACACATTCCAAAAAGATAAAAAATTCAAGAAGCAGCAGCTTATAATCACTATTATGTTTCGTTATCATATGAAATTGCTTTAAATGTCGTCGTTTTCTTTTATCGGTTATTGAATCTTACTCATGTTACACATGTTGAATCAATAATTGGAACGGAATAGTGACATTTCTAATAGATTGAGGCAAGTTTTCCTTACCAGACATTATGTTCTCAACAAATTTAAAATCTACTACTTGAGACCTTTTTGGTCAATTCATTACTGAAACATCTAGAACAACTGGATGCTTAGCCAGCCAAGAACAGGCGATGACCTTTGGAAGAAAATCAGCGCAAATAAACATTCTATTCCAACCCTTTAGAACTAATTTTAAAGGTAATATTAAGTTATCAATACAACTGTTGAATATCACACCATGCAAGAAATCCAGGCAAACAAAAAAATTAAAACCAAGTCGTCTAACGTTCGCACTACAAGTCTATCCTATTGTTATCTAAAATTTGCTAACGCCACAACACAAAACAAATTTTGGATTCAGGTATCAACAGCCTCCATTTGGATCCATAACACAGAGATCCAAGCACTGAGATAACTCATCTAACCAACACCAACCATGACATCTAGTCCGACACTTGTGTTGATGCTTCACTCGTTCCGTTCTCTTGAATCAACTGTTAATAAAAAGAATTAAAAGAGTATCATAATGCAAGTTACTGAAAACCAATGAACGGTAGTGAAAAGAAAAGGGGATGATGAGGATACCAATGAGCCGACTCGCTCGTATGCTTCCATTACTTGGGGATTTTCCTCATCTTCATAGCCTACTTGCAGGATTCGAGGTCCATTAACAGACCAGAAAGCTCTCCTACCAGCCTCCTGCAAGAATCTCACAACAATAAGAGCTAACTTGCTAGGGGATTTTTTGCAAACCTTGCAAAGCATTACAGTAGAGAATAATTGGTTCAAGTGGTGGATCGAAAGAAGGGAAGAGAGATGCACGACCTTGCTCCTTTGCATAAGATGAATAGAATTAAGCAAAACTATTTCACTGAACCTAGTTTGGCAATTCTACTTTCAGAGGAATCAGTTTATAAGCTTGTCTACCAAGCAGGTATAAAATCATATGAGCGGGTATGCAAAACTAGAACTTGATAAACCCGACTCAATTCCTAATTCATTCTCACCAAAAAATAGAAGGGAAATGTAGTATGTTTGGAATATATCCTCCACATAAATCATGCCTAGAAATCAATCCGGTGTTTAGACCAAACTAGAGTTTTCTAATCAACCTTCAAAGCTCAGAGAGTGTAAATATTTTTATTATTGATTCTCAAGGAGGCCCTGTAAGCTATTCAAGCCCCCTTATCCAAAGAAAAGGGGTCCTTCAAGCCAGTAAACATTAGCAGCATATCAATCCTCAACTTCAGAAAATAATGAATAATTTCAAAAGGGAACCAAGATCCTCGTACTCGAAAAATGTAGCCTGAGTTCTCAAACTTTAGGTTACAAAGCAAGTATAAAACACTAAACAAGTCAGGGGAATAACTTCTTTTTTATACTAAAAAAGGCAGCAACTTCCATGATTCATATACATCTTTGCTGGCGCCAAGGAAATTTTGATTTTTATTTACTTTTCTCCAAAAAAAGGCTACCTCGGTGAAGGCTTTTCAATCTATAAGTAATTGATGTTTTCCAAACAGTTCTAACAAGGTTGATCAAGTACAAGCCAACTAACCTGCAAAATGAGCAAGTAGATAGCATCCAACGCTTGAACGCGTATTTCAGGATCAACTATTACTTCACGCTCAATCGAGAGTGCACTCCCAAGCTCAAGCGGCATTTTAGATACATCTTTCTCACTATAAATCTGTCACAAGTTAATGCATTAGTAAAAACAGAATTCAAATGTACTTAAACCAGACTGAATCATCATCTTTAGCTTGAATTAACATCACGGTAAATTTGAGTTGCCTAACATCTTTGTGGAGATACTCCACTTAGCAAGGGTATCCAAGCATAAAGATTGCAGTTGTAGGATACTTTTGTCTTGCCTAAAATTTAATTGTTTCCATCCAAGGGTCTTAAGACAGTAAAACCAATAAATTTTCAGACTAAGTCATAATGTCATGAAAACGTTCAAACAGGTTCTGCGTGCACACAAAATCTATCAAGAGATATCACAGTTAATTTGCAATTTCTTTAGGGATTTGACAAAATTCCAGATAACATACCACTCACCACAAAATATGCTCAAAAACACAAAAAAGGTTGTCTTAATAAGTAGCCAAACTTCGTTAAATATAGATCACCTTGTTTCCAGCAACCGGAAGAAGCAGTGCTGGCCACAGAAACTCTGAGATCAAAAGCACATTTTGCAGCTGACTGTCAGCTTCAAAACAGCAGTTCCGAATAGTTCCAGAGACCTATAAAGAAGAGAAAGATATTGAAATACAAAAAGATATCTGACCAAAGTATTTATTCGAGGATTGCTAAAACAACGATGTAAAGGAAGGCACAGAATAAATCATATCTGCATTTTTCTTTCTAGTTCTACGAGCTTTCATTTGATGCGTCTGCAAGTTTTACTTACTCAAACAGCCCTTCAAATAAACAGAGAATGTTCTTAATTTCAAACCTATAGATAATTACACGACAAATATATAGTGGGTGTATAAAGAGATCTTGTAGGATTTTCATTGTTCTCACTCATTCTCACTCCCTACCCTGTGTTCCAACTTCCATCCCATGAGAGAAACATCTGCTTGCACTTGAACTTAGACAAAAGGCCAAAACATTTAGACAAGTGTAACAAATCAACAATTATGGACATGTTTTCGGGTAACTCATATGGTACCGGATATCCCGTACTCTTTATCATATGAATTACTTTCAGTTAGTTACCATTTGAACACGCCTGAGAAAGCCCCCATGTGGCTTCTCTAATTCCTCAAAAAGCAACCAGAAACAGAAACTAAATAAGCCGTCATACCCAATAAAAAACTGAAATAGAAAACGGGTAGCAACTGAATTTCCAAGAGAACATTTGTGAGAGGTCAAAAATAAAAAAATAAAGTAAAGAATTGTATTTCATGGTCTCAAAACATTCTAGAGCAAGAGAATCTTTCTACTTACCCCTTTCTTTCGCAATGGGCTACCTGAATCAAATTGCCTAATGATCTGCTTCAGAAGTCCTCTCTTAGGGTCCAGTAGAAGTTTTCTTCCTGCTTCTTTCTGTGAAATATTTACTAGTATAGAAGCCACATGTTCAAAAGGATCACCTGATAAGATGAAAAAAAGAAGGTAGTTAAGTCAATTAGTCAAATATGTTCCATAAAAGTAAATCTTCTTGTCATGTCATACAATTAGTATGAATCACAATTTTCCGACCCTAACCCAAATAAATTTCTTTTCTTAATATCGAAAAAAATAATTATACGTACATACCTATAGTAAACACAAATTTTCTGCACTTTTCCTATCGTAAAAGTTAAATAAAATACAAATTCCCTTCAGTTATTAACCAAAAATTTGTGACAAGGCCTATTAATCCCAACTCCCAAGTAAGGAATTTACAGCATATTCAATATCTGTCACTGACATTTTACGACGACTTCAATTGTACACACATAATTTCACTGTTCCACTTGCAGATAGGAACAGCTATACAAACCTGTCAGAGTTAGTAAGGTAGATTGACAGAGTGTTTGACAGAGATTAAAATCGGATTAAAATTGAAAAATTAGCCGTTATTATTGACTTTTATTAGACGAGTGAGACCCAATAACCGCTATATTTTTAATTTTAATTGGCTTTTGAGTTCTGTCAAACACACTCTGAATTATAGTATCTTTGCCTTGTATACCTATATTTTATACTAATGTAATAATAGGCATACAAACCTGCTAGAGTTAGTAAGGCAGATTGAATTGTAGTATCTTCGCCTTCTATACCTATATTTTATACTAATGTAATAATAAGTAGTGCCTCCATATATATCTTCTTTTATAGAAAAGGTCAAACAGTACACTAATATAAATCCTTTTCACTTGGGAATCAACTCTGCTCTTTCTACCGCTAAACCGAGGCTAGCATATTCATGTGTTAATCTTACAAATAAGGGAAGGGGTGTACTATTTACTTTATTTATTTTAGCATGATAGACTATGCAGCTGCTACATTTATCTCAACTTCATATGCATTACCTCCGAAGGAACCAAATATTTATTTGACAAATCCAGTAACACAAGTAATGGACTAATGAACTCACCTTTTTCCTCAATGGATGACGTACAAAATGATCTCACCAGCTTCATGACATGCAGACCATGCATCTTATCATCTCCACGCTGACATCCAGGATCAACAATCAACAGACTAAGCATAATCAATTAATCTCTCAAAAAAGGAGGTATGAGCTAATATCCTCTAACTTGCAATAAAAAGTGCATACCACATAAATACATAATTATAATTTCCAATGCCGATTCAATTTTTTCTTCAACACTGAAATTAATGAAGGCCTTCTCAGTATCAGAAGGCAGCTTTCTAGAACATTTTAGTGTTCAACTAGAAACAGTTTCAGTACAAAGGAAAACGAACAAGGCATATAGAATAAGGAGATTAAAATGGCACCTGGAGCAAAGAATCAATACCAGCATCCAACTGTGTGAGATTGACAAGAAGCATAACTAGCAGCCCAGTAATGTCACAACCTTTTCTGTACAAATTATCCATCACTTTTCCAACCATGTCCATTTCAACCATCTTTCCTGCTACATCTGAATTTTGTGACAAATTTACAAGAGCTTCTGCTGCAGGTTCTGAAACTTCCTGAACAAATAAATCAGACATCATGCTGGTAAGTAACTAAGGCACAACCAATAAACTAGAGAGATTATACATTCCCTAAGTAAATTACTGATGTGCGTCATTTTTTTATTTTTTATTTCTTAAAATCAGGCTTTCTCAATTGGGAGGATTGAACTCTAGCATAGAGCTAACCTACCTGATCGATGGGTAATATCCATCCCATTAGACCATAAACCCATTAAGCATAAATACGCATAGTTTGCATACTTTTGTGTTTGCAGATTACCAGCCAAAATCTTGCATTTACAAGGCTAGATTTTATACAAATTTAGTCCCCGTTTCGCCCCCATTATTTGAGATTTAATTTTTATTTTTATTTTTTTTGAGAATTTGAAAGAAGGAAAAGTTCGCATTTTACGTGTAATATAATTTTATTGGAAAATGTGTGGTTGAGATGTATTAAAATTTTAATGGGGGCCAAACAGGGGCTTATTCAATCTCAATCGCCTGCATGAAGCTACCATGACCACTGATGGATGACATGGGTGGCGCAGGCTTGCCATAAGGATGTCTGTGGAAACATTGAGTGTAAATTTCCCAACCATTATCCCTACCATTGATCACATAGAATCTAATACTCAGATAGAGGAGGTAGTTCTTTCCTTGCTTGGTTCATTCATTCATGAGGAGTTTCATTATCAAATGATCACAGATGAAATAATTGTAATTGGAGGACATCATTTGTAAGTGATAAAAACTTGAAAGGTGAAACAATGAACAATTTATGATCAATGCTAACATTTCCACATAGGATTCGTAATGGTGGCAAACCACATAGCAGAACTTATGAGTTAAAAGTGTACTTGGAAACAAAATGTATTAGATAAATAATATTCTTTACTTTTTTCCTCCCAAGTAAATGTTTCCTCATCTATTTTGCTGCTCCAAACTATTGATCCTTGAGTTAACATTTTTCATCACTACAATGCAATCACCCTAAGAAGTGTGATTCGATCTTGATCAATACAGTTGATATTTTAGTATTTTGACAAATTAAACCATTCCAAGTGTTCATAGAATCAAGAAGGCTCAACAAGCTCTGGCACACCTCTGTGCCATTGCCAGAAAGTCTACTTTGTTGTGTAAACAGCATGATTCAAACACCTACAGAATGGTAAAAACAAGCAGATATTCCTTCACAAATCAAAGTTAAGAACAAAAATAAAATACTACCTTTCCTTCAGCTAAAAGACCTGATAATGATGGCAGGACAACATTGGAGTACTTGCCAAGAGACCGCAACCCATCCTCGGATCCCGTATAATCCCGAACAATATCAACAGCCGCCTTTTTAATCTGTAACGTCAACATACACAAATACTTCAAAATTAATGAGTTCATGTAAAAATAATGATCGAATAAAATATAATTCCTGTGAATATCCTTAAAAAAAAAAAAAATAATAAAATAAAATAAAATTCTTACTAAAATCTCAACCAAAAATCTAGCACTATGTGTGTGTGTGTGTGTTTATAATATAAATGAAGAGGATTACAGGTGGAGAAGGGGATGAAAGAAAGCCCAATAGTTCCTCCAGCTCGGTCGCCATGGCTGTTCTCTCTTCCACTTGAGGATGAAATTGTATCCCTAGAAACGACCGTTTATGAATTAATTGCACTTGAAGTTCCTTGGCCCTGTTGTAGTTTTCAATTTCACAAATATTAGTTGGAGCTCTACTTATCTCCCATTTTTTTTTTTTTAACATATTCATTTTCAATCACGTCTTCATAGAATAAAATATTGTATACTTAAATTCAAAATTTTTTCTTACCTTTTAACCATACATTCTCCAAAAATTCATTGGTCAGAACAATTTTTTTTCAAAAAAAGAAAAAGAAAAAAGGGCCACCAACTTGATTTGATTTTTTTAAAGCTAATTTTAAATTTTTTAGTCCAATTAAAACATTTCATACTCAAAAGAAATATTAAGTTGGATGGACCTTATTTTCATGCCTACCTCAAGTGATGAAAACTATCAAACTGGAATACAATGGGGATATGAAGAATTTTTAGTAGAGCGGTGAAACACAGAGATTGAAAAGAATGTCAATAATAAAACATGTTTCTCGTCGAGTGCGGAGGCTTAGTCAGATTTTGAGATAGAGATTATTATTGTTGGGTTTTGTGACCTAAATCTGGTCCAAATTGGGTTTATGGCTTCGCGTTTTGGAATATTGGACTTGAAGATGTCAAAATAGGGTTCAAGAAGGAAAAAAGATGGATTGACAGAGCTGTACGGATGCTTGAGTCCCACTCGAGCGAGATGAGCAAAATCGAAACTGTCAGTTTGTTGCCCGCCTGTCGCTCAGCCTTCACTCGAATGACACGCTCTCGCCCGCTAGCTCGAGCGACGAGGTTGCGGATTTATTTTCTTATTTTTCGGTTTTACGCGATTTTGGACCTAATTTCCATATTTTAGACTTATTCTAATGTTTTGATCTTTCTTCTATAAATAGTAGACTCTATATTCGAATTATTAGACCTGACGTTATAGAAGTTGTAATTTATCTCTTCACTGGTTGTTAATAAACATTTGGTTCATTTGTCAATTTTATTTTTTTGTTCGCTTTCTTTGAATCTTGTTATTATTTATGCGATCTATACTTCATATCGTGCCATATCACCTTATCTAATTCCTAACAAGTGGTATGAGAGCCTAAGTTCAACAGTTTCGTAGATCAATGATTTGATTCATTCGAGGTTTTTTTGTTATCGATGGCTACCATGAAGTATGATATTCCGCTATTGGATCGCAGTATAAAATTTTCTTTGTGGCAAGTGAAGATGAGAGCTAGATTGGCGCAAATGGATTTGGAGGATACTTTGTTGGGATTTAATAAGATGCCCACAACTTGGACAACAGAGGAGAAGCAATAGAAGGATCGCAAGGCACTTTGAAGGACGTTTTGAAGGAGAAGACATCAGTTGCATTGTAATTGAAACTTGAGCGATAGTGCATGACCAAAAATTTGACTAGCAAATTGCATCTGAAACAGAGGCTTTATTCTCATCACATGGTAGAAGGCAGATCACGGGAAGATCATCAGGTCGTGTTTAAGGAAATTGTCGCTGATCTGGAGACGTTAGAGGTAAAATATGATCAAGAGGACTTGGCATTAATCCGATTGTGCTCGCTGCATGGTTCATTTTTGTCATTTAGGGACACAATTTTGTATAGTCGTGACACACTCACCATTGAAGACGTGTATGATGCATTGTTCTCAAA
>CAIGRL010059046.1:0-19463 GCA_903798325.1 Fraxinus xanthoxyloides | reverse complement strand
CGACAGATCTCTCGATTTTTCTATTGAATTCTTGCCGGGTAATGGATTGTCAATTTCCCCAATTATTTAATTATTTCTTCTGGACTGAATCTTTTATATAATTCTCTGCAATAATTTTGAAATGCAATTTCTATGTATATAGCAATTTACCGAGGTTTTTCAGAAAATCATTCTCCGATCGATATATACTGTAAAAAGAATGTAGATTTTTTTTTTTTTTAAAATTTAAAATTGTTAAGTTCTTAAAGATTGCAATGGGTTTGAATGATTTTCAGATTTTTTTTACTGTTTTTAGGTAAATTCCAGTACATAAACAGGCTATTTGATAATTTTCTGCATTTCTAATGATGTTGCTACAGTGCAAAACGAAATAAGTATACGTGGATACTTTGAATCTCGATTTTGTTTGCTACTCTCTAGATGGACTTGAAATAAGCTGCTTTTATTATGTGATACAATTATACTTGTGTTGATGAAATTTTGATGATATAGATGTTTCACATTATATGAATACATTGATAACACACGATTCATTTTTGAGTATTAGTTGTAGATTATTTTGGACAATTAATACGTCTTAGTCCTTATGGGTAGTAACTTCTTTCTAGTTCGGGTTTTCTGTTGCAAAGTTTTTGTTATGATAATACTCTTATTGGTGTCCTATTTCAGAAATGTATGATAATCTTGGAGCTCAACCTGGGGTGCAGATACCATATACCAACACACAGTCAAATCCTTTTGGGAATACATTCTATGGTGCTAGTTCAGGATTTATTAGAGGTGGACTGCGTGCTTACGGAGGGAAAATCTTAGGATCTAGCTCTGAATACGTGCAAAGCAATGTAAGAGCTTATGAGGCATGTGATGAGAAATTATTTTGTAAGTTTTGAAGGGTGTTAGATAACTACCAATGACCTTTGTATTGCTTGATGATGCTGATAATTGTGATCTTCTTTGCTATTATTTATGCCCCACGAAGTTAGAATTTTATTGTAATATTTCTCTTCATTGTTGTGTTCATTGAAATAACAGATTACCAGGCATTTTTCTGACCCTCAATACTATTTCCAAGTGAATGACCATTATGTAAGGAATAAATTGAAGGTTGTTCTTTTCCCATTCCTTGACAGGGGTAAGAGTTGTTCCTCCGTAATGTTTTATCTTGCACTTGATCTGCTCCATTTCTAAAGTAGTTATCTTGTTTCTTAATTTACTCAGGGTCATTGGACAAGAATCACTGAGCCAATGAGTGGGAGGCTCTCCTACAAGCCCCCAATTTACGATATCAATGCTCCAGACTTGTACATTCCATTCATGGCATTTGGTACCTATGTTGTTCTTGCGGGCTTGTTATTGGGTCTTCAAGGGAAGTAAGTCTGTAAAGCCATCTTGTATGTGTTTTAAGCGTCCTTCTGTAGCCTGCTATTGTTTCTGTGCGAAGTAAACCTCTTGCTTTATGGTTCTTGGAGAGAATATGAGCAGTGCAGATGAGAAATGAATTCAGTAGTTCTAGGCTGGATATATTTCTCGTACCATCTTGAAATAGCTGTCATGGCATCGTAGATAATTAGAACATTATCTTGCATGTTCTCCTCCACTCTTTTCTCTCCTTTCAGTCTAGCTTTCTTCTTGTCGAGTCTTCATGGAAAGTATATTTAAACGAGTTACCCTCAATTTCTATTGTTGGTATTCTTTGCAGTCCCCCCTATCTTCCCTCTGAAGCCAGTTTCCTTTATACGAGGAGAGAACATACCCAGCTTATTTTAAAATTGATTTATCTGTCAATATTTTCCTGATGCTTGTTCTTTTACCTCACACCATCTCTAAATTCTGAATTTAGCATGCTTCCTGCCTTCTCTCTCTACATTTGCTCACTCTTAAATGTTATAAAAGCTTTGTTGTAATTACTGTTGCTTCCCAGGTTTAGCCCGGAAGCTTTGAACTGGCTGTTCACCAAGGGCTTGGTAGGCTGGTGTTTGCAAATTATCCTTCTGAAAGCGACATTGTTTACATTGGGTACCGGCGAGGCTCCTCTGCTTGATATCGTGGCATATGCTGGATACACTTTCATGGGACTGTCTCTGGCTATCTCGGGGAAGATTGTCTGGTACTATTCATACTGCTTTCTGATGCCGTGGACGTGTTTATGTATGGGGATTTTCTTGGTGAAGACAATGGAGGGAGTTCTTTTTGCCGAAGTGAGGAGTTACGATTTGAGCAGGCGTCTGTATCTCCTACTGCTCATTGCCTTGGCTCTGTTCCCATTATTCATATGGCTCGGGAACATTACTCTTAACTGGCTTCTATAAGATGTATGGTGCTTCAAGTTGTGAATAAATCTGTGTAATGACAGGATAAAGGTTTTTTGTAGGCAATTTTATTGCTCGATTGTTTGATCTCTTGGATGCTGGAATTGTACTTGTGTAACATCAAGGGCGTGTTAGGTATCAAGCGGTGAGCAATATTTTCATATTCAATTGTGTTTAGTTTTGTTTAGTAATGAGCACTAATTGATGAACATTTCTGTTCACTTTTATTATTGAATTAATCTACTTTACCATAAGAAAATGTCCAGAAGATGAGTTTGAGGAAAATGATTGGATGAAAAAGCCGACTTTGTTTTAAACTGTCAATATTTTGCAAGTCATTATGATAGTCTTAATGTACATATAATAAGATTGTATTTGACTTATACTTATCGCGGGATCTACTACAATTCCTCCTAAAAAGTTTCTAATAAATCTACACACTTTTTGTCTTGATAGGTGTTGAATCTTAGATGAACATTGATTGGTGTTGAAAGACAAATTAAATTGAAATCCAATGACCTAATTAAGACAACAATCCAATTGAATTTTTTCTCAAAGTTCAATGTCAAAAAAAATAAAACTCATGTTGTGGCAACGTTAAAAATTAGATTTTTAATAAATTTTAATAAAAATTGATGACATATGTTGATGCTAATTCCATTTGCAATTGAACAAATCAAACAATAAGTTGTGGAATTATCAATAAAAGAAATCCAATGAAGAAACTAAATTTGAAGAACAATGAATTCTCGTTCTCTTAGGCTCAGAAATTATTTATCCAACACTACAAAGGTAACACCAAATTAGAGAATCACACCAGCACACAAAGGCACAAAGCAGAAGCTGGGTTTGAGAAATTGCACAGAGCAGGTATCGATTTTGGCACAAAGCAGGGAACCGGATTTGTTGCTTCTCAAAAGCACAAAGTAAATGATTTTTTGGTGGGTGTAAATGAAGCCGAGAAACTTCAATTATAGGCAAAGGGTTAAAATAATTTTTCAGACTTTTCTTTCCAAAGATAGAGTTCAAGAAAATTGAAAATGGTTACCAATGATAAGAATAATATAACCATATAACTTCCACGTGAGAAAAGGTCCATTCCTTTTTAAATTATCTCCAAGATTAGGTATTGAGTACTTAGCCCAATTGGCTGATTTCCTCTAAATACCAAACATGATTTGGTTACATCATTTGTGGTGTGGATTTTAATAATATTTTTCAATTACGGGTTTATAACCTATAAAGATAAACGGACCACGATTTTTCATCATTGCCTAGGAGTTATTTGTGTATCACTAAAATTAGCACGAACAAAGAAAATCGTAAAATTTTTTGGGTTATTTGACAAGTAGCACGAACAAAGAAAACTGTAACAATTTTGATTTCTCTCTTGGAGGGGAAATGATATACATACAATTATTATTTCAAAAATCTTTAATGTTCATAGTCATTTTCAACCACACACACATTTACACAACAAAATATTTTACACGTAAATTCAAAACTTTTTCCTATTTTTTTAACTACACGTCCTTCAAAAAATCACCGTTCAAAACTCGATATTTCCAAAATAATGGCTTGGGAGCTTACCACGATATTATTGAAAATCCTTATAGATTGATCATGATGCCATCACGTTGAAATTAGTTGTAACTTTATCGATGGCCAGGCTCCAGTAGAATTATTGTACAATTAATTTAAAAATTTTCATCAATGTTTGTCAAGGGATTGAAAAAGAAAAATATTTTATGCAATTAAAGAATTTAGAAATGACATAACTTAATTAGGTTTCTTAATGATACAAGATACAACCAACATTTATGTAGAGATATGAAGAGTTAAATTTAGGTTTAAGGAGGATGAATATGTGCATTCTTGTTCCCACGACAAGATCTGTTTTACCGTACACTAGTTATATTTATATGAAACAAGATTAAGAAAGAAAGACAAGTACGATTTTTTACTGCTTGAGTTTTTCTTCACGTGGAATTCAATTTCTCTAAATATGAACTCGTTGAGCAAAATAAAGAGAAAAATTAAATGAAACTATGGCGTTTTAAACTTAGTTAATTTGTATTGTTAACATATTTTCAACATTTTCCAATATTTATGCTAATTATGGAATGTTATTTTGAAAAATCTTCCCACCAATTTAGAAATAATTATAGCTTTTTTCTTCATCAATTTAATTTTGCAACACATAATTTTAGCACCACCATTAGACAACGAAAGGTCACGTGACGATTTAACAAAAAAATGAATAGATGTCATTGGTGGGGGTTGGGGTGGGGATTAGTTGAGGACCGATGTTGCAAATGTTTCAAAATTATATTTACTTTGTGTGCCCTCCTGTTTTGTGCTATATATACTGCAACACTATTCTCTTTCTTATTCGTGTGACGCACACATAACAAACACACTATTTTCAGTGTTGTTCGACGAAAAATTGTTGCCTTGCTGTCTTTCCAAGATTCAAAAACGCTACAGATTTCTACACACCTTCGTTGGCCAATTTCATTTCCAATCCAAATTTCATAAAAAAGTTCAGTTTTTTGTTTATAGAGCGAGGACTCTATGTGGAAGCTGCTTGTTCTTGCTATTATCTGCTTTGCAGATTTATGAGAACGATTGAAGACCCATCTCTCGTTGGATAAATATATGGTAATACTTATCTTTTGAGCTCATATTTTGATACTTTGGAACTTTAAATCTGATTTGTTTGAGGGCGTATATTGAAAATTATGAGTATTTCTTTTATGGGTTTTTGGAGATTTGTTTCTTGTTTTTGAGAAAGTGTCCATTTTGCATGAACAACATTATCTTCTTTCAATTAGACAAGCAATTTACACATTAGTCTTGTGCCTACGGTAACTACGTTAGAGAAAAGTTCACATTTTGATTTGGATTTTTGAACGGTCTTTCTCAGAATGCATCTGCGAGGAAAACATATTTCTGAATGTTTGCTCAAAATCTTGGAGATTGAAGATGATGCCTGAACAGTGAAAATCGATGTTATGTGTTTAATGAAGCATTTCGTCTTGGTAATTTTTTTTCTGCATACAACATAGAGAGACTATAATTCTGATTTTGGAAATGAACAATCAATGAAGAAGATTTATTGGCTTTTGGGTGTGGTTTATTATAAGTTTGATGTTGCCATTTTCAATCCGAAGGCCAGGACTGCAATATTTTTTTATATTTAATACATACAAGGTTGTAGAACTTACTGGGGAATTGACTGAACTGAGTGCTATTTTTGGTTTGTGTGATATTGGTATGTTTTGATAAGATAACAGATTGTGGGGAAAACAGGATTTTTAAAGGGGTTCTGATGGCATCTATTAGAAGAACATTATCTCCCGTGCCTCGACCGGGAACTTTAATGAATGGGGAAGCATGTCAAGTTGCATCTCCTTTGTCTAAGTTGTCTTCAAACAGTCAGAATTATCCTTCGTCAATGGGTTCGTTGGACAATTCTTTGGTACTTGGTCTTCTCTCTCCACAGTCTTCTCGGCCCTTAGATAGGTCAAAGGTAAAGGGACAAATTTGGCAGAGAGCTTTTCTCCATTTCTTTATATGTTTTGTTATTGGGGTTTTGTTTGGTCTTACCCCGTTCATTGCACTGAATTTATCCATCAATGTTATATCAAAACCCCAAGCTATCTACTTCGAGGTGCTCCAACCAGTTGCAAACAGTCAGGGTGACGCTGAGCACAGAAATGAGACATCGGTGGCTGTAGTTGACAGATTATCCTTAAATGAAAATACAACATTAGAGCCACAAAGGGAGGATGTTGAACCAATATATGGAATCTCTGATGACACTGTTTTGAGTAATTTGATCTATGGAGGTTCAAATTTGTGGGACCATAAGCTTTTGATCATTGTGACACCAACATATGCTCGTCCGCTTCAGGCATACTATATGAATCGTCTGGCGAACACATTAAAACTGATCCCGCATCCTTCTCTGTGGATTGTAGTGGAGATGAAGTCTCAATCAGTGGAAATAGCAGACTTATTGAGGAAAACAGGTGTCATGTACAGGCATCTAGTGTGCAGTAAGAACTCAATTGGCATAAGAGAAAGAGATGTGCACCTTAGAAACGTGGCTCTCTCACACATTGAAACACACCGTCTCAATGGAATTGTTTACTTCGCAAATGATGATAACATATACTCCGTTAATCTCTTCAACCAAATAAGACAAATCAGGTACTTCATTTATTTATGAATAACTTTATATCCTACATGCATATTTAAAGTTTCTTTATGCAATTTGGACTCAAATTTTCTCTATAATATCTTCTGATTCTGATTTAATTCATTGGCACAGTGAGACTGCAGAACCTTTTACAAGATATGTTCATTCGGTTGTTAAGACGTGAAAAGTGTGTCAACATCTGGTGGCATGCTTTCTTAATTATATTAACTTGCAAGTTGCGATATGAACAATATAGGTGACTATTAGCACATGAACAAATTTCTTATGCACTCGTGCCACACATGCATGCTTGGTGTGACTAGCTAGTTCTCTGTAGTATATTTATTTACTAATACCATGCTTAGTTTTTAAGGTAAATGTATTAAAGCTTATTGCAGATTAGGAGGTAAATTTATTAGAATCGATTGCAGATTATAAAAGAAAACGAGGACAATCATACTGCACTAAATACTGATACCATGCACTGCCTTCGCCTAGGACATTAGAAAGGGAGAGAAAGGGCTTACTGCTGGTTCGGAACTCCCCTATATTTGAATAATGCAATAGTGAAAGCAAAATGTAGATGTGTATGTTGAAAATGTGTTATGAAAATATGAAACAAGCTTTCAAAGTCGAGGCAAGTTGAAAGATAAGTTAATGTGTCAATGGAGTGCCTTCCTTTTGGTGGAACTGTTAACAATATATACTTTATCTATACTTGTGAAAGTGTTATCATGCAACATCTTGCTAAACTTGTTAGTTTGTTTTCTTTGAACTATATAGATTGCTTAGGGTTGGCAAATCATGCTGGCTGTAGTTCTACTTTTCTGAAGTTTGTTTCTATTGTCACAGTCTTAGATTGTAGAAGTCCTATGATTAAAAATTATTGTATCTATAGTCTATTAGGAATATTGCTGAAAAACTTCATGAAGATACTGTATGGGGAGATTCAGGTTTTTGTTCTTGGCGGATAGGCAATCTGAATTTGGTACTGAATTTACTGGAGATGGTGTTGCTGATAGTGAGCTGTTGTAGACATGTTTAGGTTCAGTTGTGTATACAAATGAATTTTTAAAATTGAGTTACTGTAAAGGGGGTAAACCTTGAAGGTGATCCTGATTCACATCTTGCCAATGAGAACTTTTTAATCCATGCACTCTGGCAGAACATTTTAGTCTCCAATTGATTATTGATTCATTTTGGAGTCACAAAATTGATTATTCTTGTCCCTGGTGCCTCTTTGATAGAAAATTTTGTGTCAAGAATATAATTCTCTAAATGCAGGCAGTTTGGTACCTGGGTAGTGGCCAACATAGATGAAAGAGAAAAACACGCTGCATTTGAGGGTCCAATTTGTAATGGCTCACAAGTGATAGGATGGCACATGAATGACATGACAAAAAAATTTCGGAGATTCCATGCTGAGATGTCTGGTTTTGCTTTTAATAGTACTATTATTTGGGACCCAAAGAAATGGAACCGGCCTACACTTGAACCAATCAGGCAACTTGACACAGTCGAAAAAGGTTTCCAAGTGAGTCTCTCTGTATCACTTTGAATTAAACTAAAGTTTAACACCATATGGATTTTTTTTTAATCCTAAAAAGGAAGGAAGAAGACTATAGGAAAGAACGGAGAAAGATGTGTTATCTGTATCTGTATCATGTTCTAACATTATCTATTTGCATTGCAGGCAAGCACATTTATCGAGCAAATTGTGGAAGACGAAAGCCAAATGGAATGCTTTCCTTCAGACTCGGAAACTATTATGGTCTGGCATCGTAACATGGACTTGTATACCCATCCTCAAATACGGGTTGTAGAGAATGGTTTGAGCATTATTGTTCCACTTGCATGAAATTTTTCGCCTAATTAGAATTTCAACATGGATCCAGGTAAGAATAGTGCTTTGTTTCTAATTTTTTTCGTCTTTCTTATTTTCCTTTTTTTTTTTTTTTGATGTGTGTTTATCTATCCTTTTTTAAATTGCAGAGAAGTCTGATCAAGAAGTAAAAAGCATCTGCTGCTATTCAAGATCGGAAGCTTAGTTATTGCCCGTTAAAGTGCATTGTTCGAGTCCAAAGCATCAAAAGATGGAGACATTTGGACGACCTTTTTGTAATCAATCATTCCCCATTTCCTTGAAGTCGAACATTATTTCTGTACAGTCAGTGAGTTTGTGCGTACCTCCATTGATGGGGGAATGGTTTAACCTTCTAGGCAGAATGGTTGGTAAAAGTTTATACGATTTGTGTGATTTGAGTTGTGCAAGATCAGGCTGTTTTCTTGAAGGTCTTTATAGAGTTTCCTTTTATATAAAACACTTGCATTTATCATTGTTGTGGAGAATATATGATCTCTCTTTCTTTATTCCACAAAGATTTGTGTATGCATAAAATGAGTGGAAGTTACTCCATTCTCTCCACTATGCAAGATCACATTTTACCTTATTCTCTCCGAAGTCCGAGTACAGCCTAGATGTTTTGTTGGACCGTGAGGAGCAATTTATACGCTTATTCACATTATGTACAGGGAAAATCTTCTATAAAATAATAATATATGGATCGAGAAAAATTCCTACTTTAGAGAGATTATTAATTTATCGATAAGTGAATAATTTATTAATTTATGAACAAATAAATAATTTATTAATTTATGGAGTATTTTACTTAATTATTTTAATAGATATTTACCATTTTACCCTCTTTTAATTGATTAAAAATATGATCAAAATTAATTTTTTGGGTCAACTAACGGAAAAATGGATGAAAACATTCAAAAGGGCCTCACATGCAATTGTTGAAAAATGTTAGGGTAACGGCTGCAACAAATCAAAAATTTAAGGAAAGTCTACTAATGTTTCAAATGTTTGAGACTTTTGCTGCAATAATTCGTAATTTTTATTATAAACTTCGTTTTCAGTGACTTTTTTTTTTTTCTTGATTTTAATCGTACAATTGTAGTTTTATCGATTGATTTCCGCGTGTGAAGCCCCCATATTACCAAGGAGTAGTATTATTTATGGTCGTTCACGTCACACGTATGCCACTGGCGACTGCGATTGCAAGCCACGGCAAACAGCATTACTATTCTAAGCGTGCCGCGTGCCGCGTCCCGCCACCTCTCAGTTTCTCCGCCACAACTCCAATACACAGACTCTACCCTCACAATTTTCATCAATGGAAAGTATGTGCATAATCCCCAAAACCCCATATTTTTGTACCTCAATTCCAGTCGGAACTGCTACAAGACTTCAAGTTTCAATGTCCCCACATGTATTTGCAGTAAAATGCGTGTCTAAATCCAATTCGATTAATTTCTCCACTGTTCAGAAGCCGTTCACGGACGATATTAAGGAGGCTCCCAGTATAAAACCTACTTATGAACCTACACCTTCCAATCGTCCTACACGAACCCCTCACAGCGGGTAATTTCAAAAATTTCTGTATTCTATTTTTTAATATAGGATTTAAAGTGTTTCTGTAATTATTTTAAGTAGAGTCGTAAAATTCGATCTTGTGTCAACTGCCAAGCGTCTAAAGTTTTATTTGTATTATGATGATGTTAATGGTGTTGACCTTGCTTCTACCATGATTGCTAGTTAAGCCCTGAAAGCCATGCCCGTATTAATTTGGTGCGGAATGCAAGCCCTAAGTGCTTAACTCAATTGAGTTAAGGATAAAATTTAATTTACATTTCTCATACTTGACAAACAAGGATGGCGATGGAAATTGAAATCAATGTTAATTTTATCTGTGACCTTTGTAAATATAGACATAAATAATAGCCACGCAGTGGAGGGGGAAAAATGAAATGACTTTTGTTTAGTTGGCTATAGATTGTACCAAGTGTTTTTAGTTTTTGTTATCAGTTTATTATAATACTTATTTAATTTTAGGTTTATTTTTATGCAGGTACCATTTCGATGGTACCCCTCGAAAATTCTTTGAGGGCTGGTACTTCAAGGTCTCAATACCTGAATGTAGGCAGAGTTTCTGCTTCATGTATTCTGTGGAGAACCCAGCATTTCCAAAGAGATTGAACAGACTAGAGGAGGCACAACATGGACCTCGATTTACAGGAGTTGGAGCTCAAATTCTAGGGGCTGATGACAAGTATATTTGCCAATATACTGAAGAATCTCAGAACTTTTGGGGGTGTACGTCTTCTGTTAAATCTTTGCTTATATCTGGCTGGTAACTGTTGTTTGTAACCGTTAAAAATTACCTTTTTTGGGCTAAGTGGTTATGCCACGATGTAGTCAATATATTATGTATTTTTTTTCTACACTTCGAACATCTTTTTAATTTTTAATGATGCGTAAGTATTTTATGGGAGTGGCAACTTGATGGGTTTTATTTAAATTCTTGGTTGGGGAGATACTCGTGGCTCATGGTTGAATAAGTACTCTTCCTCATCTGTTGGGACTAGGAACTGATCTATTTGCAGGTACGAGGATACAGCCATAAGCTGGTTGTTGGTCAACTAAGAACCCTATCCATCTGAATGTCATATTTTCTGAAAAAAGCCTTTTTCCATTTATAGATCAGTTTGTTCATGCGTTATAAGCTCTGACTCAAGTTTTCTCTTCATTTTTTCTTTATTTGGCCTTTATTTTCATAAAATTTGTTAGTAAGATATCAAAGTGCTCCATTTCAAATTACGTGGGGAGGGAGGGAGGGTCTCCTATTGTTGACCATAATAAAGTAAAATTTACAATTAGGTTTCTTTTACCTGACTAGGTTTTTTTATCTGGCTGGAATACTTACTGGATGCCATGATGCTTGTTTATTGCCTACAATGTGTTGGACTAGAAGGGACCTTGTAGACTTTACCTACAACTCAAGGTTCTAAAAGGCATAAAGTGTGGCAAGCCTCAAGCCTTACGAGCCTAGGCGTAATAAGAATGTTCCTATTTCCAATATATTTAATTATTATGGACCAATTAATAAATAAAATAACTCATACCTTTCAAATTTGTAGGACCTTCGTACATATTTTTCATGTTTCCAACAAACCATAATTTTCAAAGTCGGAAATACTCCAAATCAATAATTTCTTTTCATGGACATGGAAAGCTATGTTCGTTGAAGGGGTTTGGGCTAGGGTAGGTTTTTTGTTGGACTTATTTCCATTTTAAGTTTTAGCAATGATCGAGCATTCTGTTGAGTTGGACTTCAAAACAAAGAAATATCACTTTTCAGAAAAAAAAAAAAAAATGCGCACTTTTTTTGGCCTAGGTGAGCCTTAGACAGTGTAAGTAGAGTTGACTGTCTATTTTCGAGTCTACGCGAGCATTTTAGAACACTTATATTTTCGAGTCTATGTGAGCTTTTTCGTGAAATCACTTGTTTTCAGGAGAACTGACTTACTGTTAGGATTTACCTTGGTTATATCTCGATTTGGAGTTTTAACATTTATTTTCCTTTGTCCTTTCCGAAAGATCGAAGGATTTCTAGCTGATACCCTTCCCTCTTGTTATAACCCCCTTCTATTGTGGTTGAAGGTATCTTGAATGGGGCCTCAACTCGTGATTTGATATTCTTATGGTACATGATATGCTGATCATTGATTATAGAACTGTTGTTCTACTCATCTTATTGATAATTTTCCTATGGATAGGTAGGAATGAACTGATGCTTGGAAATACTTTTATAGCCCCAAAAAATATGCAGGCTCCAAATACTGAGGTTCCTCCACAGGTCAGCATGCTCCCTCTTGATTCTTTTCTTACTTCTATATTTTGTTATCATGAGCAATTTATGTTGAGTCAATTTTTTGATAAACAGTGAAGGAGTTAATGTTTGCTTTACTATAATTTCACCTTAATGAGCTAGCTTCACCAGTTTTATGAAGATAATGATCTCATCTGCCAATATGATAGCTTGGTGTATGGTAGTTTTAGTTATAACAAGTAGTATAAGTGTATTTACTTCCTGAAGACCTTGTTTCAAATGATATATTCTGACATTTTCATTAAACATTATAACCTTAAAATGCAATGTATTAATTGCATTAGGTAAAGCTTGAAACTTCAAAATATAGGAATAGGGATCATCTGTGCTGCAAATACTTTTTGGCTTGACAATTCTTCATAAAGATAATAACTTCCTTTTTATCTGCACTAGCATCAAATTACCAATTCCTATCATGACGTTATGTATCATATTTTGCCATAGGTTGATGCTTTACACTTTGCTTGTTCAGGAGTTCAATCGAAGAGTTTTGGAGGGTTTTCAAGTTACCCCACTTTGGCACCAAGGTTTTATCTGTGATGATGTGAGGTAATCCTTTCTTCCATAACTTTCTATAATTCCATCACACATTATATTCCACATCAGACGTAAGTATTTTCCTAGATTTTGTTTAAACGACCACTAGAACAGCAATAATCGTTTTTTTTCTGAGTGTAAATGATTCTACATTTTATTAGATTTTTATACAGATAGTCTTTCATAATATTAAGAGCCTATTCACCATTCATTTTTTATTTATTTATTTTCTCATTTTCTGGGCGTCGTTGGGTTCATTTGTTTGTGTAATAATGATGGAAGCCCATGATTGAGTCAGAATTCAGTACCAGCCTAAACTCGTACTATTTAAACTCTGTATACTGTCAAAATGTTTCTTATACTTTCTGGACTTGAATTGACCACTTTACTTTGGTTTGTTTATATGGCTTTGGCAAATAGGACACCTTATGCAGAAACTGTTAAGACTGCAAGGTGGGAGTACAGCACACGCCCCATTTACGGATGGGGAAATGTTGGGTCGAAGCAAAAGTCAACGGCTGGATGGCTTGCGGCATTTCCTGTTTTTGAACCTCATTGGCAGATATGTATGGCAGGTGGACTTTCAACAGGTATTAAAGTTGTTGCCATCCTCTCTTTTTTTAAAAAAAAAAGGTTGCTCAAATTGAGTTTGATGATTTGCTGATTGTCTACTGCTTTAATAAAGATGCACCTGCTTCTATTTGCGGCTACTATAAGACAGAAAAATGCACTTGATTTGCAGAAATTACCATCCTTTGAAATTAGGGAGCATGTTGACAAGATATTTATGTATTTCTGACAACAATTCATCGTGAATAACAAAGTTTACCCATCCTAGTATATCCTACTAGATAACAGCATTCGTTTCATACACAATAGTGCTCTTGTGATATGAATCTTATAATGAGTATAATACCAATTATCCACAAGGGCGAGGAAACAAATATAGAATTAAGGGGATCATTGATTTTCTAATCTACATCACACAATTTAGAATGAAGGGTAATGCAAGACAATGATCAAACTGATACATATTTAACTGCCCTAAAAAAAAGAGAGAGACCTGACCTGTATAAATGTCCTATCCTTCAGAAGCTGTAAAATTATTACAATTTGTTGAAAACATCTCATTCAATGCCTGGTGCATTTTTGTTTACTTTTACTCAAATTATTTTTCTGTAAATAAGATAAGACCTTGATTTTATTTTATTTTCCTTGTTTCTTCAGAGCACATATTTACCTTCTGGTTTCTTCCTGCAGGTTGGATTGAATGGGATGGTGAAAGGTTTGAATTCCAAAATGCCCCTTCATATTCTGAAAAGAACTGGGGTGGTGCCTTCCCTAGAAAGTGGTTCTGGGTATATTCTTATCCTTTCTTTTGGCGTCTCCCTGAATCACAGGCACTATCACAGTCAGCACTTTAGTGGTTCAATTTCTTCAGCGTGTGTATTCTGATTCATATCTTAACTAAATAGCATCCGAAATTGAAGGTACTTTACATCGTTATGATGCACTTATCTGTATAGTGCCATTTCTCTATTATTATGCCTTTTGCTATTAAATCCTTGGTTATCGCTGCTTTTTATCCGCACCTTTTGTTTTTATATCTTATAATAAATGAGGTGAAATTAAGCCCCCCTATTTGATACACATTCTTTCAAAATTCATTTTCAACACTCATTTCAATAAAAAAATATTTTCTATCACATCAATAACTTTTCCTTACTTTTTAACCACATATATATTTCCCATCATATTACTATTAAAATGCATTATTTCCTCAATAATATCCATCAAACACACTATAAGTATCATAAAAGAGAGATCTCTTTAGGCATTCATTTGTAAGTGAATTTCACGGAGGCAATGACTCAAATTGTTTGAGATTCAAGATGTTCCGACCATGTTTAGATCCTTAAAAAAATGTGGTCTGTGTTACAGGTGCAATGTAATGTCTTCAAAGGTGCAAGTGGAGAAATTGCTTTGACTGTTGGTGGTGGATTGAGACAGCTCCCGGGAATGAGTGAGAACTTTGAAAATGCTGCACTGGTACTTATTTGTCCATGCTTCCTGTCCAATTGTGATATAATTTTGCTAGCCTTAATGTTTGCTGTCTTGTAAAGAAAGATTAACATCAAGTTATGCATGCAGATTGGAATTCACTATGGAGGCATTTTTTATGAGTTTGTACCATGGAATGGGGTTGTGAATTGGGAAATTGCTCCATGGGGTCAGTGGTGCATATCTGCAGAGAATGAAAAGCACAAGGTATCACATATGTAACAAATGTTTTTATTTCTGATGTTCTAGCAAGCATATCATCACTAATTTTAATAAGCCAAATTTTGTTTGGGTTCAAAATATCGTAGTGGTGTTTAAGAACTGAAAAGAAGAATCTCATACCATTTTGAGTCAAGCTTGCTCTGCAGTTTTGATTGATTTCTAAATTAAATCCCTTTATGCAGGTGGAGTTGGTGGCAACAACAAAGGATGCGGGTACAACACTGCGAGCCCCCACCTCAGAGGCTGGCCTTGCTCCAGCTTGCAAGGATACTTGTTTTGCTGACTTGAGTCTCCGATTATGGGAAAAACAATATGATGGCAGTGAAGGAAAGGTACTGCTACTCGTCCATGATTTCACTTCAGGAAGTGTCGGTGCTTCAGAAGCTACTGTATACAATGCCATCTTTCTGTCATCAATTATTTGACGCACGTCTTTGCTAGGCCAAAACGGGTTAAACTTAATTTGTTGGAGAAGACTTCATCCACACTTTTAAACATGTCCAAATTCTTGTCTCCCATCATATCACTCTTCATTTGGAATGTAACTGTCCTCGTCTCATGGTCCAGTTCATTCATAGCTCGTTTAGTGGAACTAAGAAGATGTCCTTATATTTCTTATAAGTGATTACTGTTTTTATTATGCACGTTTTTAACCTCAAACAAAACTCCTAACTTTGAGCTCACCAACTTTTTCCCTGATGGAAGTTCCTGATGTTGATAGATTGAATGTCAAGAATATTGTCAAGGGATGAAAACTGTCTGTTAATTCCCTTGAGTTCTCAGTCGACACTTGACACTATCCATGCCTACCCAAAATGTGGGGAATAGGCAATTTTTTTTTTCCCCTTGAAAAGATAAAATATAAAAAGAATTTATTACAATTTTATGCTATGAAAATGTTCAGAATTATACCTAGGAGATTCGTGAACAAGCATCTAAGGGAATAGCAGTAGCAGCCTTTATTTTGTGATACAGAGAGCTTTCTAGCAGCCTTTATTTTGTGATACAGAGAGCTTTCAACTTTCCAAACTTACCTAGTAATTTTTTTACCATTTTCCTTTTGGTTGGTAGGTTATTCTGGATGTGACAAGTAACATGGCAGCTGTAGAAGTTGGAGGAGGACCATGGTTCGACACATGGAAAGGCAAGACACACACACCGGAAACTTTAAAACGAGCTCTTACACTTCCTGTTGACGTGGAAGGGATATTTGGTTTGGTTCCTTTCCTCAAACCCCCTGGCTTGTAGATGATTTGGTTTAATGCACACCTGCAGCACCATAAATGAATCAAGAGGTAGCATTGGGTTCTGTGTCTAACGTCGATATTTAGATGTCTATGCCGTTATGATATATATTTTTTATTTGTTGTGTAAATATTGCATTATACTGAGCAACAAAAATGGACAAAGACCAGCCGAGGCGTCATTAATCTTTCCGTTTGAGGTTGTGTTTTTGGAAAGTTTTTAAGTCTAGGTCACTTTAGTCTTGGAGAATTAATTGCTTTGATTTCTGTTTTCTTTAGTATGCTCTTTTGTTAGGTGCGTAGCTAACTGTGTTCATTACGCCCTCGCGAAGAACGCTCTCATATATCCTCATTACACTATCTGGTTTGAGGAGTCCCCGAACTGCATTGTAATTCGTCATATTGCTGAGTAAACCTATAGCGTTCTGCTTTCAGGGAAAAAAAATTGGAGCTCGTCATTCATTATTCTGGGCTTGAGGAAACTTGTTTTCACGTTACGAGTGCAATCAAGATCGTATTTTAGTGCTGTCTCTAACAATTTAAAGTTACCCCCAAAGTAAAAATCTGTTGTGTTTATACTGTGCTCGTGAAGTGACTGCCTCCTATAATTAAAAGATATATTCGTGTGACATTTGAAATAAAGCGGGTTTTGAATCAAGAAACTTTAGTCACTTTTACCAGGGCCTGCGGGGCTGCAGATTCTCCACTATTGCCCTTTTACAAAGAGGTGAGATGAAAAGATAACTGAAGCACCCCTACAAGTTTCATCATTTCAATCAGTAAAAAAAGTTGATTAAAGTAACACTAGTGGCCCATCTCAACCCATCCTATCAGCTGAAAATGGCATTTGTCATTAGTGCACGATTGATTGTTTTCTTAAAACATGATTAGACTTAAAGCAATATGATTCAAGAGAGTCCCACTTTCTTGATTGCCTTCAAGTTAGAAAACTAAAATAGATTCTTAATGTAGATTAAAATAATCATGCTTTCACTTCCTATGTAGCTCGACCTTGAAGGGTCATTTTGTTTGAATCGTATCATGATTCATGAGTATACCGATCAATGTTATTCATTTTAGTCGAAACCCCATTCTTCATGGGTCCTTCACCACATGGTGCACGATACTTTTTTTATTTTTCTCGACGTGAATATCTATGCAAAGAGTTTATTTTCCATTAGCTAGAATCAAAATACAGAAGAATATAATCTGCCTCCCAATCCCACCATGTATGAATGATAGCGATGAATCAAGAAAGTGCACGTTATGCTCAGACCTTGATTTCCCAATTTCGTAGGAGGACGTGACAAGCCAAATATACATACACGCGCCAGTGCCCACGCCCATTTTGACCTCAGTTTCCTCTTCAAGTTGTCATACTCGACATTACTAATTTATGATGCAAGCTAGATAAGAAGTACGGACGTGTACAAACCACACGGCTAGGAGTGTCACGACTATCTGTATTCTACTTGAGAGATTCTCAAGAGCATGATTTCCACTAGAATCCAACAACTTAAGACTGGCTAAATAAACTTAAAAAAGTAAAATCTTGCTGACTGCTGATTATAGTTCAGGGAAACATGTAATGGAGGGCCATATTTTTTTGACTTTAAACAGTGATAATGGGGAGAAAAAGGATTCCTTAGTCATAATTAAGCCCGCCGCTCAAGAAATTTTTAGCCTTTATGCCAAAAAAAATGGAAAAAAGGATATGGAAATTAAAGCAGACACTGAGAAATTGGAAGACAGGATTTATCTTAACTTTTATTTGAGACCTTTCAGGTTTAAAGAAAACAAAAATGTACTTCCACTTAGAATCATTCTTTTGATTTTATTCACTTAATAAATTAGCTTCTTAGTATATAAATATCAGATTATTCCTCCTTTCCCCACACCATCTTCCTCTCAAGCTTGTTTTCATCAAGTGGTATATACAAAACACAGCAAGAGTAAGTCTAATTATCAAAAAAATCAGCTTAATTTCAATGAGTAGAAGTGGATAAGCAAGAACTTTACCAAGTTATTTTTTGTACTTTATGATTGTTACAGTGTTGAAATGCTCCGGTAGCTCGGAATTCAAGTCGAATAGGCTGGAAAACATTGAGGAAGACAATGCTGCAAGTTGGCTGCCGGCGACGTGTCCCCCTCCAGAAACTCCGACGGAGTCCATGGAGTTCTTGGCTAGATCATGGAGTGTGTCTGCAAAGGAACTGTCTAATGCTCTTTGCCACGTCCAAGTCGTGAAGCCACCTTCATGCTCTCCCGGTGGTACTGCTCGAGCTGACAATGGAAGCGCTTTGCTCCCCCTGCAGGAACCTGTATGTATTTCAATTTTATCATTCCGACTCAGTACTCCTGCGAACAGTAAAAACATGCTTCATGCATAGCATTCGGCAATATTAAGAGTACGATAAACAAGATTTTAGAATTCTATTGAGTAATGTTGAATCTACCTTAAAGAACACATTATTAAAGTAAACAAATCTATATAGGTTGCTCTTATTATTTGTTTACCTAATTTTTCCATTTTCTTGAAGAATCAACCATTACCAGCTTCAGAGAGTCCTCCATTATCTCCGAGAGGAAGCAGCGAGACGAAGGTAATTCCACCAAAGTCTGGGTCCCTCTGTTTTGTACAGACAACGCATGGAACAAATGAACCACCACAATCTCATTCTTGTGTATACAATACTTGTTTCTAGTAAAGCAGTCACTCTTATAACACCCCTCGAAAGGTAGGGAAAGCACAATTTTGCAATGGGTTAGGGGATTTTTTTTTGCCGTTTCTAGACCGTTTTCTATTTTCGATTTATCAACAGTAAAAACATGTTTACTTATCTATTTTCAGAAACGAGTTTAAAATTTACAAAGAAAACCGAAAACGACAAAAATGTCATTTTGGGCATTTTTAGTTCAAACCAAGTCAAAATTTCAAAACGCATTTTGGGTGTTTTCAGTATACCGTCACCCCAACGACCACCAACACTGCCTGTACCACATCGTCATCGTCGCCGCGACTATCGCAACCACCACCATCACCGCCTACACCCCACCACAAAAACCACCGTCGCTTGCACCATACTACTACCAAAGCACACCATGCACCCAAACCAACCACCGAATTAAAAAAAAAAAAAGAAAACACAAA
>CAIGRL010058938.1:0-10434 GCA_903798325.1 Fraxinus xanthoxyloides | reverse complement strand
TTAAATTTTTCATTCTCATTCTTCTATACATTTTCAACCACACATTCTTGAATAAAATAATATTTTCCATCACATCAATAACTTTTCCTTCTTTTTCAACCACACATTCTCTATCAATCTACTATTCTAAAATACATTCTTTTCAAAATAATATCCATCAAACACACTATCTTCCTCCTCTCTTCTCACTCTCTTTGCCTTCTCTCATCTCCGTCACTCTCTCTTCTCCACTATCCGATCTCTCTGTCCGCAGTCAGCCTCCATGCAGCAGCCAATTGTCAGTCCAAACATCCCATTCTCAAATTGGAATCCAGGGCGACGACGACTCGTCAATTGGAATCTTTCCGAAAGAAGTCCGGTAGAGTGCCCCGGGGTCACTTGTCTGTCTACGTCGGTGAGGAAATGGAACGATTTGTAGTGGGTGTTGAGCTCTTGAATCACCCGATCCTTGTAAACCTACTCAACAAATCGGCACAAGAGTACGTCTACCAGCAGAAAGGGGTGCTTCAGATCCCCTACCATGTGTTCCTCTTTGAACTGGTGATGTAGGCTCTTCGAATCGGCGGCGAGTCGCTTGAACTCCCAGACCTCCTCAACTCCCTCTCCGACGAGTTTTCGAACAGTCGGGGAGATAATTAGTGNGAGTGCCCCGGGGTCACTTGTCTGTCTACGTCGGTGAGGAAATGGAACGATTTGTAGTGGGTGTTGAGCTCTTGAATCACCCGATCCTTGTAAACCTACTCAACAAATCGGCACAAGAGTACGTCTACCAGCAGAAAGGGGTGCTTCAGATCCCCTACCATGTGTTCCTCTTTGAACTGGTGATGTAGGCTCTTCGAATCGGCGGCGAGTCGCTTGAACTCCCAGACCTCCTCAACTCCCTCTCCGACGAGTTTTCGAACAGTCGGGGAGATAATTAGTGGAGTTAAGTTAATTAAGCAATTAATTAGAGAGATAATTTTACGAAGCTGCTGTGTCTGTTGGTGATCGTATAGCTTTTGGATTAGATTTTGTTTTTTCTTTTTCTTCTCCTTTGTAAATACTATGTGCTTTCTCGGTGAGATTCACTTGGGCCAGATTTTGAATTGGACGGTGATTTTAGTTATTTTTGGGTGGCGATTTGTTGATTTTTGGGAGACGATCTGGTGGCGCGGTGGTTTTGTTGTGGTTGTGTTGACTAGGCGGTGGTGTTGGTGGATTTGAAGTTGAAGATTTGTTGGAGGTGGTCGTCGGCGATAATGGTAAGATTGGAGTTTTTTCTTGGGTTGTAGGATGGAGGGTGGTTGTCATGCTGTTGGTAACATTGGTGTGGTGGTAGTCATAAGTATTGGTGATGGTCACAGATTATTTTAGTTGTTTGTGACCATTAAATTGATTAATGTGACCAATAAATAAAAATGAAAAAGAGACATTGTGACAAAAAAATAATATGTGATCTAAAAATTATTAATTTGTAACCGATAATTTGATAATTTGTGACTTATAATATTTGTGACTTGTGATCTATAAATAAATTGTGACGTTCCGGTTTTTGATTTGTGACCGATAAATAAATTATGATTTATAAATTTTTTGAATTGTGACGTTAAAATAATTTGTGATATATAAAATTTGTGATTTGTGTCCAATGATAATATATGATTTACTAGTTTTATAAATTTGCGACCGATGAAAAAATTGTGACCTATAAAATTGTTGATTTGTCATCATGAAATAATTTGTCATCTATAAATTTTTTTATTGTGACGAGAAATAATTTGTGATCAAATTATATGGAATTGTGATTTTAATATATTTAATTAATAAAATATATGTTTAATTAATTAATTTTTAAATAAATTTTTAAAATATTCGAAATTTAAAATTTTAAACTGAAATTCTCAAATTTGATATTGATAAAATTAAACGTGGTTCCCATTTTTTTTATTTATCAATAATTAGAATAGAGTAGGTAAAATGTAAATTAGCATAATATGGTATGCACATCGGATGTTATCATATTGTGGTAGTTGGCGAGCACTTCACTCTCATAAAAGCAATTCGCAAATTTCAGGCTCTAATCCAAATCCGATTTCTGCCTACAGCGAAAATTTCACGAAAATCTGAAGTTCAAATTATCGCTTTTCTTGGCGAAATTTTTGTTATTGATGTCTGATACATTTCTTCTGAATAAAAGTGCAGTTTTTCTCATGTAGAAGAGAACCAGATCGGACGGTAATGCAGTAGGCGCGAGGATATTTTCACAGTGTAGAACAGAGAGCTAGGCAGGTAGAGATCTATACAGAAAGGAAACATAGATACGGATGAAATAGGAATTTTGTGAGATTTTTTTATTTTTTTTGTCATTTCTGTTTCATTTCTACAAGATATGGATTGTTCTTCAATACGTTCGTTCGGCAAGAATTGAGAATCACTAATACTTGAAATTCACCCCTCCCCCCCCCATGATTATCCAAATTTATCCTTTTATCATTGATTAGAATTAAGGACATGAGTATAATCCTTTTGCGGAATAATAAATCATGAATCACATACTAAATTCACAGGTATGATGAGAAAGTTGTAGACTTGGATTCAAAGAGAGTAAATTTTCATGAAAACCTGAAGAGAAAATGTAGCCTTTGTGGACGAACCCTTAAAATCATCAGCGTTCTTTGAATTTTCTCGATGAGCTTTTTCAATAATTTTCCTGAATGTCTAATTCTCATCAACGTTCACAACGTTTTTGGCCTCAACCTTATCAATTTCAATTAATTACTCAAACTGGGATAAGATTCATAAGAGAAAAGTAGAGGAGAATAGTCATAGGATAATATAATGTACCAAAAATATGATATAATGAACATAAATTGGGGTAGGTATTTCTGATAGATATGATTCACAGTTTTATCATTTTACTTGTGGGCATGTTAAGCAAGATCTGTGAATGAAGCCAGACGAGTTCCGCTAATTTTCGGTTGTAGGATTTTGATTGAATTCCAGCTCATTTGGATTGCGGTAAAATGGACATTCATGTTACACTTTTAAATTGCTTCAATCAACTTGCTGTGTTTTGATTCCTGATTGCTGCTTCTTATTTACACTATTACTTTATTTTCAGTTTATCTTTTTTCCCTGCAACTTGGAGGGGTTGTATTTACCATTATACGGTGTGTTTTGGTGTTTATAATTGGAGACTGACGAGTGACGGGGGAACCTTCTGTTCTGTTTTCTTATTCTGAAGAGCCCTACTTTCTCGTATACATAATACTCATATTATTTCTCGACTTCCTGCTAACTGGATATTCATTCAAACTCGCATAATTCTGTGTCATATAATTATAAATTCTATCCTCTTGCATGTGTGTGGTATATAATAATCTAAGATCGTAGCTACAGTCACTTTTGTTCACTGTAAATGTAACTTTTTTTGCTGATGGGTCCTTGTATTAGTCTTATTTATTATACTTTTTGAGGAAATATTTGATCACTCCCATTGTTAGCATGACTGTCAGCATGATATGATAAACAGATAAAACCGTTCTTTCAGAGTCGAGAACTTCGGGCTCTTTGATTACTTTCTGGGCCTACAACAAGTCTTCAAGTTTTCTTTATTAGTTAATTTCGATGGAGCTGTTGATGAGTGCTCGGGTAAAGATCAACCCAATGCTTTCTTGTCATTGCAAGCAGCAAAACTCTAATTTTGTTCCTGCATTCACTCCAAGAGTTACGAAAAGAGTGTTTGTTGGCCCTGTTGGAATTATGAATAATCCCAAATCGTTCAATTCAATAGCTGGTTCAGTACAGCCACTAGAGGCATCAGCAGTGGACAATTTTGACAACACATTAGCATCCAAAGGTTAAAAACGCAATGCCATCTATAATTTATCTGTATTGTCAGTAACCCTTTTGCAGGAGGTGCTTTTACAGCTATGACAGATAAGGGCATTATATCACGCTATTGTGACTATGCAGACTAAGTACATTAGATTTGCTTTTGGATTTAAATGTGTCATAGACTTTGATCAGTTTGATTAATGTTTGATAACGACACTAGTGTTCAGATCTGGAACAATTTTGATGTAAAATTTATTACGGTGGAATTCTATCGTGCTTGTGTTGCTGATAGGATGCTTCTTTAATTTTGTAAGATGTCCTTGAGATATGGAGAAATGCCGATGCTGTATGCTTTGATGTGGATAGTACAGTGTGCTTGGATGAGGGCATTGATGAACTTGCAGAGTATTGTGGAGCTGGAAAGGCAGTTGCAGAGTGGACTGCTAGGTCTGTTGATATTTTGTTTAGTACAGTTATATGGTTGTTCTTGTTACTAAGAATTTTTATTTAATATTAGTTTGTTGGCTTTGCTAGGGCAATGAGTGGCTCCATTCCTTTTGAGGAAGCTTTGGCTGCCAGATTATCTCTTTTCAACCCTTCGGGCTCCCAGGTGCAAGATTTCCTTGAGAAGAGGCCTCCAAGGTACAAATCTTTGTTGGTAACAAAACAAGTTTTTAGCCATTTTTTGTTTTGTTTTGGAAACATCCTGAGGGTATTTTGGACAAGAAACATTAACATATAATTAAGTATCACCTTATTTGTCAAGATTTTGAAGGACGTTATCAATATAATTCCCGACGAGTGAGATATGTCGTATTCCTTTATCACCTATTTGAATTCATGGAAGACAAATATTTAAATGATAGATAAAATAGTAGTCATCAACTTGTGTGAAATTTACTAAATTTATTAGATTAGAATTGTTCCTTTGACTACTTTTAGGATTTTAGTTGCTTTGGGCAAACTTTCGAGTTCTCTAATTTTTCTCGTTTTCAAGAATTTCAATTCTTCTTCCACTCCATGTTAGGATTCCACTTGTGCTGAAATCCTTCTTTTTGGTCCATCCCTCACCTGACTGTCTGAAAATGAGAACCAGAGGGAAAAAAATATTTTTTAAGAAAAAGCTATAATCTAATATGCAAATTATTATTGTCAGATGAAAGCGAGTCAGATTGTAAATACTGAGGTGAAAAATCTTATTTGAGATGCATTTCAAGCAGTGTTTAGAAATATATGTGAATGTAGTAAATTGTAGTATATGTGATATAAATTTTAACTAATTTGCTAAGAAAACGTCTTTTGATATCTTGTGGGTCCTTACCCTCCCCTCTTAGAGGGAATGATAAGCATGTGTAATCCTATGTACTATTTACTTTTCAATTTTTTTTCCTTTTTTTTTCTTTCATTATGCAGAATTTCTCCTGGAATTGACACGTTGGTTAAGAAGTTGAAGGATAAGAATACAGATGTGTATCTGATATCTGGAGGCTTTCGTCAAATGATAAACGTATGTTGCTTTACTTTTGAATGGGTGACTTATTTGAGATTAATTGTATGTTTTGTGCTCTGGGAAATCGTATTAGGCGATTTTTTTCCTGTTTTCTTCTACACTACAATATTTTGTTCATACTGGTTTGAAAATTTTAAGAAACTTGTCGACATATAATGTCATTCAGCAACAAAGGATTATATCCCTTGCAACCTTTGTAGCAATTTTTTCTTTGATAAGTAGTTACAGGAATTACTTCTCTCCATCCAGTTGTTATCGCTGCATTCTCACTGTCTAGATCATTGATTAAAAAGTGTTCGGCATAATATTAGATAATGGATTAAAAGTAACCTTCACTTTTTTTTAAAGCTTAGCCAAACTCTAATCATGTTGAGGAATTGCAAACCATGATCTAGTATTATGCAATAAAGAACTTTTTAAAACTATACTTCTTATCATATTAATATTTTGTAAATCATGCTAGAAAGTTGGAGGAGATATGTACTATTTGAGGCCTAACAGTTTTCAATAATTCTTTGTAGCCCGTGGCATCAATCCTTGGTATACCACTTGAAAACATATACGCCAATCAACTTTTATTTGGGAGCTCCGGGGAGTTCTTGGGATTTGATACTGAGGAGCCAACCTCAAGAAGCAGAGGGAAAGCAACCGCAGTTCAACTGATAAGGAAGGCAAGTTATATGTCTGCTCGTTCTATCCTCGTTCCATAAGATGTGTCCCAAATGTAAAAACTTTAACTTATTCCTTCATTTTTCCAGGCTCAAGGATACAAGTATATGGTCATGGTTGGAGATGGTGCAACTGATCTTGAGGTGAGAAACAGCATTGACTTCTTTTTGGGCCCATTTGTCATGGCTTTTGAGAAGCTAAAAGGAGTTTTGAAATCCAAAAGCTGCTTTTGAACCCATTTGGTTAATTTTATAAAAGTACTTCTAGTTAGAAGAAATTTCAGAGAAAGTCACGTGGCTTTCTCTAAAAACTATTCCAGAAGAGATTACTCTTTAAGGAATTGATTTTCGGACACCAAGTAAGGTAGTTTTTTCAGAGAGTTCTTCAAGAAACAGAAGTAAAAGCAGAAGTCTGCCAAATGGGCCCTCCGCCATGGTTATTTTCGTCGGATATGACTTGGTAACAAAGAGTTTTACTCTAGTACAAACATTGTTCTCTTTTTCTTATCATAGGCTCGTCAGCCCGGAGGTGCCGACTTGTTTATATGCTACGGGGGAGTTCAACTTAGGGAGGGTGTTGCAGCTAAAGCTGATTGGCTGGTGTTCAATTTTAAGGACTTGATTAATTCATTGGATTAGTGAGCAGCCATGTTTTTACGATGTATTTCATTATTTGTTGGATGCCTAAGTGTGTCCACATTTTACATTTTTATTCGTCTTTTGGCATTTTGGTTTGTGTACTTTGTCATGTTTGCAATAATCTGTTGGTTTGTTTCCCTATTTATACGTTATTGCACAAGCTTCCCTCTGTCATTACGGAGTTTTAGCAAATTATTAAATCGATTTACAATCTTGCCTTAAAGCAGACTCCAATTATGTGCATAGACGATCAAAAACTTTAAAATAATTGTGTTTTTGTAAATTAATAGTAAACAATGGAGTCAAAATTCAACTCCAGAGGGTGCATATAGTTAAAAGTTATATTTTTAGTAGATTTTAATAAAAGTTAATAAAATGTGTGGTTGAAAAGTTGATAAAAACTGTAAGTCCGATGAAATGTACGGTTAGAATTAACTCCTAAATCCTCGTGGGCCGAAGCGGGTAAGACAACAGCGTATATATTAAATCGAGTTCCAACTAAGGTTGTTCAAAAGATGTCATTTGAATTATTGAAAGGTTGGAAACCAAGTTTGCAACATATGCGCGTTTGGGGATGCTTGTTCGAAGTGAGGATCTATAATTCACAAGAGAAGAAACTGGACCCAAGAACCATTAGTGGATATTTTATTGGATATGCCGAAAGGTCTAAATGATATAGATTTTACCCCCATCTTATAGCACTAAGTTTGTGGAATAAAAAAATGCTAAGTTTCTTGAGAATGACTTAATAAGTGGGAGCGATTAACTCGGGAACAAAGTTTGAGCATGATCATTCAGAATCTCAACCTTGCACCTCGGGTGACATATTAGTCATAGTTCGCAGCACCCTTCAAATACAAACACGTGTTGAACAATCAATCATTGAAATTCCACTAGCTATTGACAACATTCAAGTAGATCATGTAATTCAGGAATTATCAAAGCCCCTGAAGAAACAGTTGGACCACAAGCTTCTTGACAAGATGATGGTAAGAAGATTTATTAAAACAAAAATGTCTGCAATTCCTAATGATTATGAAGTGTGCCTACGAAACCCTGACTACATCATTGGAGTCGAAAATCATCCCAAGTCATTTTCACAAGCCATGAATTACAAATAGTCAGATTTATGGTACAATCCCATGAAAGAATAAATGAGTTCCATGAAGAGTAATGGAGTTTGGGATCTTGTTGAGTTGTATAATGGTGCCAAAGCTATTGACTGTAAATGTGTCTTTAAGACTAAGAAAATCTCGGTAGGCAACATTGATTGATACAAGGTGAGACTTGTATCTATGAGATTCACTCAAAAGGAGAGAATCGATTACACGAAGACCTTCTCTCCAATATTTAAGAAAGAAATCATACGTATTATTTTGGCATTAGTAGCCCATTTTTACCCTGGGCTACAACAAATGAATGTGAAAAAGACATTTCTCAGTGGAGATTTAAAGAAAGAGGTTTATATGAAATAACCTAAAGGATACTCCTCTGAAAATGGTGAGCACTTGGTCTGTAAGCTTAAAAAATATATATACGGTCTAAAACAAACGTCCCACCAATGGTATATTTAAAATCCTTGGAGTAATTTCTTCATTTTGATTTGCTGAGAATCCCATGGACCAATTTATATACCAAGAGGTTAGTGAGAGTAAGATTTGTTTTCTTGTTTTTATACGCAGATTGTATTTTACTTGTAACCAATGATAAGAGTTTGAGGTGAAACTATTCCTCTCTGAACATTTCGATATGAAGGATACGGGTGATGTATCTTATGTCCTTGGCATTACAATTCCATGAGACAGATTATGAGGTATTTTGGGTTTGTCTCAAGAAACTTATATCAACAAAATTTTAGAGAGATTTCGAATGAAGGATTGTTCACCAAATGTAGCTCCTATTGTGAAAGGGTAATAGATTGAATTTGAAGAAATACCCAAAAAATGATCTAGAAAGGGAACACATGAAGAACATATCATATGTTTACGCTATCGGAGGCCTAATGTACGCTCAGGTGTGCAACATTATATTTCTTATAGGAATGTTGGGACGATATTAGAGTAATTTAGGTATGGACCACCGGAGAGCAGCAAAGTATATAATGAGGTACTTTCAAGGAACCAAAAATTAAATGCTTATGTATAAATGGACGGATAATCTGGAAGTAATTGGATACTCAGATTCAGACTTTGCCGGCTATGTCGATTCACGTGAATCAACATTAGGGTATATTTGATGGCTGGTGGAACTGTATCATGGATGAGTGCCAAGTAAACCTTGATTGTTACATCCACTATGGAAGCCGAGTTCATTTCCTGTTTTGAGGTTGTTTCGCATGGTGTATGGATCAAGAGTTTCACATATGGGCTGAGTTATGGATTTCATTTCTAGGCCATCAAGAATTTACGATGACAATTCGATTGTCGTCTTTATGGCTAAGAACAACAAAAGTAGTGGCAAAGTAAACATATAGATATTAAATATTTAGTCATAAGGAAACATATTAAAGAAAAGAAAGTGGTCATTGAACACGTAACCACTGAATTGATGATCGCTGATCATTTGACCAAAAGCATGCCACCATTGTAATTCAAGGATTATGTAGAGAAAATGAGACTTAATTCCACTATGTAATAGTATATACAATTTTGTATAAAACTCTTATTTGTTGTGATGTTTTTTCATATTCATGTGCACCTTAATTTATTTGAGAAAAATATATTTATATAGGACCAAAGATAAGACATATCGTCTTTTCATTAAGTAATGTTACCGCATAAAGAATAATTTTTGAGAAACTAAACACATTGTAATACATGAAAGACAATATTCGTTATTAGAGAACGCATCGCCATAATTACGTGTTTATTTCTTAAGAAGGCAATCAATGGGATTAAATTGAAACATTAGGTTGAATGTATGGACCAAATGGGAGAATGTATGATCCGTTTCTTCCTGTTTCAGTTTCTTCACGGGCAATTGATGGTCCAATATTCACTCACATTCACTCTTCAATTTCAATACTTATAAAATTTTAATTCAATATTCATGGAGTCATTGATTGAAAGGTAATTAAAGCCATGGCTCCATGGGAGCTTGGCTATAAACAACGGTTTTGTCTCTAAGCTCAAACACCACCGAAATACAATATACACCATCAATTTTAGAACGTTAAGAACTTAGAAGTGTCATTACCTGAAACAAAAATGAAAGCATCTGAAACAACATCATTGGCCGGAGGTATGAACTTGATTCACGAGTTTTCATTTTTTCGATCTAATTTGTTTCCACATAATTGTTTTGGATTGATTTTCAGTCTAACATGCCCATTAAAAAGAGTTTAGTAGAGAAATAGGGACATGTAGTCTAAAACAAAGTTATAAAACCCGGCCCGGACCGATTGGTTGGGCTGAAAAACCGGTGACTGGAGCCCTTGTCTGGGCCGGATAGATTAATTTAATAGGAATGCACATGACTCGATCAAAAATCGATTTTGACCAAGTTAATCGGCGGTTTGACATAGTTATCCCAGTCGGTTTACTGATTTTCAAAATTGTCCTTTAAGATTTTGGGGTCTAAGGAATTGAACATTAGACTTAACACTTTAATGGTTTTTATCTACAATAAGTTACATGTATCCAACGAATCATATATGTTTTTTAAAAATATTTTTATAAAAACTTTGATAAAATATTTTACTTTATTTTATCGAACTAAATAATTATTGAAAATAATTTAAAAAATATATATAATTTTGCCTAAAAAAATTTTTACACTTTAATTTTTTTTATAGATTTTTAT
>CAIGRL010058936.1:0-20523 GCA_903798325.1 Fraxinus xanthoxyloides | reverse complement strand
CTTACATGTATCCATTATTTCGGCGAGGTTGGTGAGATTCACACTGAAATAATACCAACAGTTCGTACACGGGTCAATGTAAATGCTTTTCAAAAATATGTTCACACTAAAGGTCTTTTCGCGATTTTAATATTGTCAAGTACTGCGTGCAATTTTAATATTGTCGAGTACGGCGTATCAAGCAGCACCTTTTTAGGATTAATGTGTATGTTTTAATTGGGGCATGTGCAGATCAAGCAGATTTGCTAAGCTACAAAGGATTCAATGTGCAATAGCAGGCAAGAACCTGTACATTAGATTTAACTGCAGCACTGGTGATGCAATGGGGATGAACATGGTTTCCAAGGGAGTGCAAAATGTTCTTGATTATCTTGGGAATGATTTTCCGGATATGGATGTTATTGGCATATCTGGTATACACCTAAACTTCGCCTTCACTCGTTTACTTTCTGTACTTTTTAATTATTTAAGACGCGAGGATGTACAAGTCGACCACGTGGTGTGGTACCCTTCACGAGCTTTGAAGTCGATGAATTTTCCTTTTACTATTAATTTAATTATTGCTGGTGTATGTTCACATGTTTGCTTATCAAAAGACTCGAATTTTCTCAGGAAACTTTTGCTCGGACAAAAAGCCAGCAGCCGTGAACTGGATCGAAGGGCGTGGCAAGTCTGTCGTTTGCGAGGCAATTATAAAGGAAGAGATTGTAACAAAGGTTTTGAAGACCAATGTTGCTGCATTAGTAGAGCTCAATATGCTTAAAAACCTTACTGGTTCAGCAATTGCTGGAGCCCTTGGTGGGTTCAATGCACATGCTAGCAACATTGTATCAGCAGTATACATAGCAACCGGCCAGGATCCGGCACAAAACATCGAGAGCTCTCACTGCATCACGATGATGGAGGCGGTAAATAATGGAAAAGACCTTCATATTTCAGTCACCATGCCTTCCATTGAGGTACATATGCACAATTTAATCTCATCGTATTAATTGGACCAAAATGTCAGAAAAACAGATACAATATAGTCTGGATTTTGGGTCCACACTAAGTTTTGCATTATTGTACGATATAATTCAGGTGGGCACAGTTGGAGGTGGAACCCAACTTTCATCTCAATCAGCTTGCTTGAACTTATTGGGAGTAAAGGGTGCAAGCAAAGAGTCAGCAGGGGCAAACGCAAGGCTATTGGCAACAGTTGTAGCTGGTTCTGTTCTTGCTGGGGAATTGTCCTTAATGTCTGCTATTGCTGCTGGACAACTTGTAAAGAGTCACATGAAATACAACAGATCTAGCAAGGATGTTACCACGATTTCCTCCCAAGGGAAGACCCACAATTAGATGTAGAACAATGTAGTTTTCCATAAATCAAACATATAAATCGTGTAAAATAATGCAAGTCGAATAAATTCTTGATCGAAAGTGTTGAAATCAAGGAATAAAAAGCAAGACGAAGGAGGGGCGGAACATAGGAGAAGTGATGACAAGGAACAAGTTGTCCATATACCATTTCCTAGCAGCACCATAAACATTGGTATATTTCGGGTGCCCCTTGTTTTCTGTAAAACCTTTACATTTGTTACGTGTTGTTACTTTGTTCCCTTTGTATCTATATACGTATCATCTATGCAATCAGAATGATATGTATCAGTTTGTTCAAAACACCAATGTATTTGTGTTCCAAACTCAAATTATTGTTCTTGAAGTCTGATTGTATTGCTTCAAAGTTTCTATAACAGACTGCATTGAATAGTTTCCCTGATATTTGTGTTCCAAATCCGAAAATGTCTTCAATCTCACGATTATCTCTCGGCTAAGCCTCTCGTAGTGACCTAAGCTAACAAAGGAAGAAACATATATGCAGTAAAAGTGCACTAAAACCTGTGTTACACAAAGACTTTAACTGGAGTAGTATGTTCGTGTTCGACGCGTGTTAAATACCGACTCTTTTCGAACACTCTACCATGACCATTTTTCTTTCTTTATCAGAAATATTATGTATTTTTAACTCAAATTCATTATTAAATAAAAAATACGTACTCATAATTTTTTTTTGACGGGGACATACTCATTAAAAAATAAGCGAAAAACTAAATTTACTATATAAAGGAAGAATTTAAAAAAAAAAAAAAAATTAGCCCTCGTTTGATACATATTAAAATTTTAATTTTCATTCTTTTACTCATTTTCAATCACACATTTTTCAATAAAATAATATTTTACATCACATCTATAACTTTCCTTTTTTTTCAACAACACATTCTCCATCAATCTACTATTCCAAAATACATTCTTCCAAAATAATTGGCTCAAACACGCCCTTAATCATTGTGTTGGCAACGTGTTATGTCAGTATTTTTTGAAAAATTTCATGTCGACATGTCGGACACGTGTTTGTGTCGAATACATCATAGACTAAAACCTTCATACACAGAGCTTTCAGTTCCTCTTAGACTTCTAATTCATTCAGTGTTGCATAAGCTTGATTTAAGAGCGCGCGCTCTCTCTCTTTCCATTTTTTTATTTATTTTTATGGCACGAGAAATAGTAAAATAAAGTACCTAAAAAATCTAATTGTGATCTCTAACAAGAGCCACCCCAATCATGTCCACAAAAAGTTCCATGCCTCGCTCGATTAGAACTCACAAGGAATTCACTCCAAAAATCTTTTAATGGCCCAGCTCTGCTGGGACGATGTGGTCAAGAGGTTGTACAATCATCTCAGTATTCACCTATTGGTCTGCTTTTTCAAGATGAAAATAGAAGGAAAGGGAATAATTAATAGAGTTGAGAGATTTTTCAATAGATTTAATTTAATCAATTGTCACTCAACATTACTAAATATTACTACTTCCTTATCAAAATTTAAAAAAATTACTCTTTGTTTGCTGAAATTTGCTATAGATTATTAATTGTTCATCAAAATTTAAAATGTTATTCATTGCTCACCATATCTGAACAAAGTAACGATAAGTCACTCGTATCATTTCCATTAGTGTTACCTATAACAAAGTTCAATGAGTTATGAGTAACTTTTTAAAGAATCGTAAGCAGAAGATGTGGTCTGCTTTTTCAAGATGAAAATCGAAGGAAAGAGAATAATTCTTTGGTAATTTCAACACTCCAGAAACTAGTCCGCCACTAGATCATGATAATAGTGGTTTAAATGATGTTCCAATTCTTGATGGTTTAGGTGATGGCCATGGGAGTACGAATTCAATTTTATTTTAATGATGTTGCAGAAGATGAAGAAACGACGATAGAAGGTTCAAGCAATAAACAATGAACGAACGAAGGAATGAATGAATGAAAGTTGAGAACAACCTATCCGTATAGACACTAAAAATGATGTACAATCAAACATAAAGGTATGGAACGTAATTAGCCGCAAATCCAGTTCTACTATTGGTCTTCACAAATTGGTCATTCACAAGAGTATCGATGTTAGTAGTCCATTGCTACACAATTTATTTACGTAATTAGACTGCAAGTGTATAGTGATGGCAAAAAAATCCGTCCTACCTCGCCCCACTCTGACGATGCCCCGTCCCGAATGGGGCGAAAGGAACCCGCCCCGATGGGTTGGTGGGGCAGGGCGGGGCGGGGAGGGGGTGCCCCTCCCGGAAGCCCCCCAAACCCGCCCCGTGAATAATTTAAAAAAAAAAATTAACAAAAAAAAAAAAAAAGGTAAATCGGCCATCAAATACGGGTAAATTAGTCATTTCAAACACTAGCATTTATTACCAGAGGACCAGAAAGTAAAACCAGAAGAACTGTCTTCACGAAACTGTAAAAAAGGCATAATTAGCTGTCACAATTTACCACGTGCCGGAACGACAGGTAATTATATTTATCTGATCACTCTCAACGGCCACGATTCATCTACAGCAATCGACACCAGCCGCTTGATTAGAGAAGAATTAAAAAAGCACCCAACTTTTCTTCATAATTCTCTTTTAGCCCCCAAAAAATCGCCTTTTTTTTTTTTTTTTTCAAGCTTTGTTTTGGCTTTCTCTTCATTGTTTTTTTGTTCCTTTTTTTTTACTCTCTCTCTATGTTATCTCATTATAAGTCTATCGTAATTAAAAAAAACTTGTTCACTTAATTTCACTTTCTTTTATTCTTTTTCTTTTTTCCTCTTTTTAGTTGTCGCTACTTGACAAATTTTTGCTTTCTATCTCTTATTTTAATTTAATTTAATTTGAATAGTTTCACTAGAGTATTACAATAAAATAATTTATTTTGGGAATTTTTGGGGAAAACGAGTTTTGAAATAGTGATTTCTGGAGAATGTGAGATTAAAAAGTATTAAAAGATTTTTGATTTTACGTGCAAAAATATTGTATGAATTTATGGTTGAAAATAAGTTTCAGAAAAAAAAGATTTTGAGAAAATGAATGACAAACTGGGGCTAAAAAACTAATGAAAAAAGATGAGTGGTTATGAATTGGAGAAAACTGTCAAATTTTATTAATTACTAGAAAATAACATCATACGATTAACAGGTAAGTGGTAACAGTGTTTAAATAAATAGATAAAAGCGCTAAAGAATTTAGGGTGGCTATACCTACATTGCCATTCAATTTTTGTTCTTTACTCTTTAACTTATTTTTTATTTTATTTTTCATTCTTATTTTTTATTAAATAAAATATCTTATCATTGAAGACAGATTTTGAGCCCGTTTGATACCGATTAAAATCCAGTTAAAATTGAAAATATAGTCGTTATTGGGTCTCACTTGTCTAATAAAAATCGATAATAACGGCTAGTTTTTCAATTTTAATTCGATTTTAATCTCTCCTAAACGGACCATTTGTTAAATGATTGAGGACTTTACAATCAAATAGTAATACAACAAATAAAAAATATGGTATTAATATCGCCCCTGTACATAATTTCCTTTTTTATAGATAAACATTAGCTACAACTAAATTAATTAGAATTATCACAAACAAAGGCCTTGTTGTCCACCCACGGATGGGCTGTGCTTAGCGTGTGGCTTATGTGCGTGTCATCTATTAGGCTCCCATGAGGAATGGCACGAAGCGTGCCTTGCATGCCTTAGCACGCAGCTTGCTTACTTCTTATAATTATTGTTTTTCTATAATATTAATGCCTCTATAATTATCAATAAGGAAAATAACTTATAATTGAGGATAAGACGAAAAACGAAAGCAAACTTAGATATTTTTTCCCTACTTTTTAACCACATTCTAAAAAAACCTATTTTAAAATCTATTAACCCAAAAAATGTGGCTCCAACAAACAATTTTTTTATATATAGTATGTTAAATTTAAAAATCAACTAAAATTACCAAAAATAATAATTAACTTTGAATTTAAATTTATTTTTATTCATTTTCTGTTAAAATCTTGGATCAATTTTTTAATTGGAATTAATGCAAGCTAAAGTATGACCCTTGCACACAAATGGCCCCTAACATTTCATTCTTGGGGTATTGAAATCAAATTCTAATAACTTGGGATAGATGATCCCAGAGCATCTAAAATCAAATTTTAATTTCAATTGGTATAAAGTATTATAAATAAACAAATAAAAATCGAACAAGTAGTAGTCACATAATACTGAGGCCAAAGTCTTGCTCAAGTAGTAAAAGTGAAACCTTACACGATCATTGAGTTGGTTTCAACTTTCAAGTATATTTTGGGAGGATAAGAGTTCATCGAAAAAATAAGTTAAATAAATGCCAAAAAATTTAAAATAAATATTCTACTAAACTATACAATTTTTCCTTTTTTTTTTTCTCTAATTCATACACGACGAAGCATGGATGAATCATTTTTCATAAAGTTAGTCTAAGTATAGACACTTTGTTTCGTAGTGCTATTTTTGTTGAATTTATACTAATTACTTTCAGGATAATTTATAATTAAATAATACCAATAGTAATAAAAGTGAGAATTATCATGATTGAAAATGACACCAAAAATAAAAGTGAGAAAAATTGTACCATCGCTACCAATTACCATATTATAGGCCACGTTTGTCTACATTATTATGTCATTAAAATAAAAAAAATGACCGTTATTCATCTCATCAACATTTAAGTTCAATTTTTCTATTTCTTGTGTGGACTCCAATAACGACTATATTTTTCATTTTCATTCTACAATAATTTGGCTCAAACATAGGCAAAAAGTATAATGATATTGTAACGTCATGAAAATTTGCTATCTTATTTTTTTTTTCTGTCAAAAAAATTGTAATATTTATGATTTTATTTTAATTCGAAAATAAAGAAGAATTCGAGTTAAAATAAATATGTTGGACAGCCAACTTTGGGCTGATTGTGTGACCTCCACAGTCATCAAAATTGTACGATTCCTATTGTGTTGTGACGAAGGTAAAGAGACTTTCGAAATGGTACCCATTTTGTAAGCATTTGACTAAGAGCCTCAAATCCTGCGGCCAAAGCATTTTCTATGCGAACAACATTTTTGGAGCGGTCACACGGCATCCTTAGCTGTCCATTTATGTAACTCAAATGACTTGAGAGAACCCCTCGACGAAACCTTTTGAACGGTATAAAAAGATGTAGATTTATGAATAAAAGATGACCTTCGGACATGAGTTGAATGATGCCACTTTTTTAGTATGGAAAAGTTATAATTGGCCATATAGTAATTAGTTTTGCACGAGCAGATAAGAAACAACAAAGGTGGGCTTGCATTTTTTGCAATATTTTATTCACAGTGAGACCCATCTCCAAGAAAGATTTCTGGTGAAATTCTGGTGAAATTGAATTATTCTATAGTAATGGAGACAAGTAATAAAGTCCCCAATTGTCCCACACTTGTCATTTAAATAATTTTTCAATCATTTCGACCATCTTCCTTTTGTTTGTGGTTTATTAGGTTCTCGTCCATGATAACAATTATTATTAGTATTATCTCCATTCAATCAAGATAAGAATATTTAATTTACTAATTTTTAATTCATTCGTTAACTCACTAATTAATTAATTGATAATAAATGTCCTAGCAATGTGTAAGGCAACCCATGCAAAGTGACAAGTCATGTGGTATGATGAAACATTTCATGTCCACAAAGCGTAAAATACAATCATTTTATCATCTATATGCTAATTGGTCACGAGATATGGAATGTATCAATCTTATTTCACCAATTATGTTATGTGTCACTTCAAATGGTCGATTTGTTGAATTCATATTTGAAAATCCCTTTATCAAAACACGACTCTAAATTTGGCCAAGGAACTAGTGTTCGATAGTTAAGTCCACAAGTGAAATATAGTCTCTTACTATCCAATAGTAATAAATTCCTTCTCGATCATCCACCAATCTTCATGTGGTTTTATGTCACCCAATCAGTGTTACATTAGTAATCCTTAAACAGAGTCGCATCTAATTTCATCGAACTTAACGATCCACACCTAAGATTACATTATGACCTCAAGTCGAAACATGAGTTTCACAATTGTCATGAAAGATAGTCAAATGACACTAGAATAATAATTCATATAGAATCTCTACGGTGGGCCATTCGATCAACTTTTTTAATATAACATGCATTCACATATTTAGTCCGAGTGTCCCACAATTAAGTTTGTAAGATCAACTATTTACAAAAGGAGTACAATATTAAACATGATTAGCATAAACTTCACTATCAATGCAATAGAAATTGACCTATTAAATCCATTGTGTCATATCAAGAAACTGATAATATTGAAAGTCTTCTAGGGTCTTTTACCTTTATCTTCCAATGACCATCAATAAAAGTAGCATTTTTTGCTTTGGCCCTATTCTTCTGTATCCTTGCATCCATTTCTGAAGTTAGTGAACAATATTTTTTCAGTTTCTTGGGCATGTCTCTGTAAACATTCCACCATTTCTCATGAGCCATGTCACTTGCAAAAATTTGGTTTTCCAGCCTATCCCAGTTACAATCATAGTCTTGATAGCACGTCCATGGCTTTAAACCAAGATAATGCACAGCATACACATCATGTGGGATTTCGTGTAATTGATCATTAACGTCGTCGAAGTACTTGAGGTGATTTAACTTCACCGGAAGACGATGCCACCATGGGTATATTTCATTAAGAAAACCCTGATCACCACCATTGTAAGATGCTACTGCAAATCTCTTCTTCATTAGTGTCTTAAATGTGCAAGTAGATGGCTCCATTAGCATCAATCCAGAGTTGAAAATGTGTCCATGATTCCTAACAGCTGATAATTGTGGATAATTGAAGAACCTGTCTATGTTTTTCAATACAATGAAATCTGAGTCTATGAACATGACTTTATCATAATTCTTTAGTTGCCATATTCGGAGCTTGCTGTAGTTATATTCATTGTACGCATGTCTTTTCGAGTGAGAACTTCGAATTCGACGAATGGGTTTGATTTTCCATCCGGCTTCTCGGAGACCTTCAAGAGAGTAGTGAGATATACGGTCAACATCAGCTAGCAAAACGAGGTCTTTCGTGGTGTTAGTTTGCATTATACTCTGAGCTAAAGCTATTGCACCACAGACATAGTTTTCTGATGAATGGAGGACAGTAACATATGCTTCTCTTGGTTGGGGAAGAGTGTGACTTTGGCTTGTGTTATTATATTTTCTCCATATTTCTTGACCTGCAATTCATTTATACATACCAAATATAATTTAATTATAATGAAATAATTTAAACATTATATATAATGATAAATCGAAAATTAAGGGGCTGTTCTCTTTGTATTTCAGTTTTGTGTTTTGAGTTTTGAATTCATTTTGAATTTTGTGTTTTGAGTGTCCATTTTGAGATTTTTGAAAATGTGTTTTTTTTATCATTTTGAAAAATTGTTTTGAAAACATCTAAAACAAGTTTTGAAAATTTTTGCTTGATTATAACTGAAAACATCCAAAACGATAAATTTGTCGTTTTGTGTTTCCTTTGTAAATTTTTACTTGTTTTCAAAAACGCATTTTCGGAAATAGAAAAGAGAACGCGTTTTCACTGTTTTGAAAAATTNTAAAAGGAAATTAGGGGCTGTTCTCTTTGTATTTCAGTTTTGTGTTTTAAGTTTTGAATTCATTTTGGATTTTGTGTTTTGAGTGTCCATTTTGAGATTTTTGAAAATGTGTTTTTTTTATCATTTTGAAAAATTGTTTTGAAAACATCTAAAACAAGTTTTGAAAATTTTTGCTTGATTATAACTGAAAACATCCAAAACGATAAATTTGTCGTTTTGTGTTTCCTTTGTAAATTTTTACTTGTTTTCAAAAACGCATTTTCGGAAATAGAAAAGAGAACGCGTTTTCACTGTTTTGAAAAATTGAAAACAGAAAACAACTTGAAAATGGTAAAGAAAACAGACCCATGTCCCAGAAATCTCACCTTGTTCTAAAATTGCAGGTGCTGGTTGACATGTTCCAACAGGCATGAGCACCTTTTGTTGAAGCCTTGTCAATTCAGGTTTGTATACCCAATAATTTCCTTCATGCCACAAAAGGTCATCACATCTAAAAATTTCCCACATAGGTGTACAAGAGCCAGTGAACACAGCAAATACTGAGCTATTATTCCTCCTCCTGCTTCTTACCAACAAATTGGCTACCACCAAGTTCACCTGCAATCTCAACACATCCCTCCCTTCATCATCTCTACTACAAGGAACCCTAGCAAGAATCACATCCAACTCATGATAATCTTCGAATCGAGGCATTTGAATCTCCGGGCACTTGGAAGGACATTTTTCATTAATCCATACCGGAAACAAGTCTTTCCACTTGATGTAATTAGCCACCGGATCGAAATGTACCTGAAGAAAACTAAATTTAAATAGATAAATAAATATGTTCCTTCTCTAAGAGTTTAAGCGTGGAGTCGCTATTTATTCAAAATTGGGCACGTGTTGACTCTTCGTAGGAAATTACTAAGGAAAAAATTTCACATCGAATAAAGGTGAAAACAAAGATCAAAATATAAGGAATTGAGCTACGTATTCCTATTAATAGAACCTTATATCTTAATAAGGTATCAGAGTCCATTAAATTTCAACAAACAATTTGATTCGACTAACATGCAAATGAGTTTACAAGTCATCATCTTGTGAGAACATGTTAAGTAATAAATTTCACATCAAATAAAGATGAAAACATATACCAACATATCAGTGATTGATTATTCATTATAATAAGGTTGATCTTTTAAGATAGAATCCTGAATCCTAATAAAAATGAATTTGGTGTGAACGCAAGGGGTGTGATAAAGACTAAATTTAAATAAATAAATGTGTTCCTTCTCGAATGACTTTTTCCGATGAAAGGGTACAGGAATACCTTAACCACGTTTGCTCTCTGTCTCGATTCGAGGTCTATATTATCAGCATGAACTCCATCAATGTTCACCAACCCAATGTTGATTTTTTCATCTCTGATATACGGGGCAACGACGTCAAACCATCCCGGTATTTTAACAGATTCAGGGTAGGTAGCCTTCTGAAACTCATTGTGAAGTTGCCTGATATAGTTTATGGCAAGGAATAGGCATGCAACGAAAAAAAGAATAACAGAGGAAGTGAAAGGCGTTGTCTTGGAGAGTTTTGAAGCCATTTTCAGCCTAACTTCAAAACTCTGTGTCTTTCTCCAATTGAAATGTGTTTATTTGTAGGTTAAACAGCAAAGGGAAGTGCATGGCTGCACGTTTTATTATTTATTATTTATTAAAACTTTTCTTCAATGCTGGTGGCATGTAAGGCAATTAAATATTTTCTTCAATAAGCTGGTAGCCAAATAAATTAACTTTAAATATGAAAAAAAATGCTTAAAAAACTTAAAAGAAAAACAATGTTTGTTAGCATAATCTGTTTTTATTAATTTTGTAGGTCGAGGCAAGGTTTCAAGTAGGTTTCCTTATGTCCCATTTTTTATTTTGTTAAATGATATCAAAGCGCGCAAATATTGCGAATAAAATAATTTATTGTTCCATCTATAAAAATGATACATATTCGATTACAAGGAAGGAGAAAAAATGAATTTGAACTATAGACGAGATTCATGTTTTAAACAAAAAGTAAAATGAATAAATGTAAGCTTCTGTTTGGTATACATTATTTTTTTCATTTTCAACCACACATTTTTTAATAAAATAATATTTTTCATCATATCAATAACTTTGTTTTCTTTTTCAACCACACATTCTCTATCAATTTACTATTTCATAATACATTCTTTCAAAATAATGTGGCTCAAGCACACTCTAAGGATGTGTTTGACCCACATTATTTTAGAAGAATGTATTCTGAAATAGTAGATCGATGGAGAATGTGTGGTTGAAAAATGGGAAAAAGTTATTGATGTGACGAAAAATATTAGTTTATTAAAGAATATGTGGTTGAAAATGAGTAAAAATCTTGCCAAGTTTTTGGACAAGTTCGGAGAAAAACAGCAAGCGGAGAAGTATGAACACGGGTAACATGATCTCGATTTTCAAAACGTTGTTTTGTGAAAGTTGAAATTATACGTTTTCTTACTGGAATTCTTCAGAGTAATCTACGGAAACATTATTCAGTATGGGTCGGCGAAATTCAACTGCCAAGGTTATTATGATAATATGATCCATATTATTTTGATGAAATGAAAAACCCATTTAGTTGCTCTTCGATAACGAATCAAATCAAGATTGTCTCTTTATTTGTTAATATGGTGATAGACTTCAAATTCCATAGCCTGTAGGCTGTAAGCCTGTAACTAACCTCTGCAGGCTCTGCTGCACCTGCATTACTATCGACGGAGATACAAAAGTGCTTGATTAAATGCCCCTCAGAAGTTACTTATAATACTTCAGTTTCCCAGCACCCATTTGCTCTTGAAATATAAAGATGTGGCTTCAGCCGTTGATTAAAGCCAGAAGGAGATTTGTTGTGTCCTTGTTCAGTTGCTGTTACCAGCATATTCTGATTCACAAGCGCACCCTTGTCAATGTAAAGCTTAAGTGGGTCAAGGACCCTGTACTGGACTCTGTAGTCTCTAGAACTATACAACTCAAAGCCACTTCTACACTTGTGTCGATTATAGGATCGCACCCTGATTATTCTCTCCCAATCTACCGCCTCTCCAAACACCGGGGCCATCTTGGCCTACCTCAAGAACTTAAACTCTCAGCTTTCCTCCGTTGTTATCCAAATATGTTCCAAGAATTCTATCTCGCGGATTCTAAAGGTACCCCAGTACCGTGGTATAAATTAACCCCCGAGGCCTTGAAGATATATGATGACGAAAAGCATTGTGTTCTAGAAGAGTGTTATATGGATATTCTGAATAGGCTGCGAAAGTTGCTTATGCTCACCAAAGAGAGATTACTCCCTCTCCAAACTATTGACCAGTTAAGATGGGACTTGGGTTTACCATATGATTACGAGAATAAAATGGTTGCAAAGCATCCAGAGTTGTTCTCTTTTGTGAGACTCCCTGATGAGCGAATGGGAATGAAACTATTAGTTTGGGACGATAGTTTGTCAGTCTCCCATTTGGAACTGAGAAATTTGGATCTTGAGAACTCAAATCAGGCATTGGAATTTCCTATTGGATTTACAAGGGGTTTTGGGTTGAAAAAGAAGTGTATAGAGTGGTTGAATGAGTGGCAAAAGTTGCCTTATACTAATCCTTACGTTGATGCGTCTCATTTGGATCCAAGGACAGATGTATCAGAGAAGAGGATTGTTGGTGTGTTTCATGAGCTTCTTCACCTCACAATTCTTAAGAAGGCCGAGAGGAAGAATGTGAGTAATCTGCGTAGTCCATTGGCATTGCCTCAAAAGTTCACAAAGGTGTTTGAAAGACATCCAGGGATTTTTTATATTTCGAAAAAAGGGAACACACAGACCGTTGTCCTCAGAGAGGCATATGACCGTGATCAGCTCATTGAGAAACACCCTCTTGCCGATATTAGGGAAAAATACGGAAGCATGATGAAGGGGGGATTTTTAGATAGGAGTAGAGGACTATACAAGAGAGAGAGGAGGGAAGTTCTCAAAGATGATATGGTGAACTTAGATAGGTATGATTTTGAACCTGAAGAGATGGATGGTAATTTGATTTCAGATTATGACTCGGATGAATCTGGCAGTGATTATAGATGAATTAAGCAATAGTCTTGGCATTCATGGGATGACACGCACGAAATGGCATCCAGTCTCCTAGTTCCTGGTTCACCTTTATGCGTGAGCTATTCATGTCGGTGCACAGCTCCACGCAGTTGGGCTTGCACCGACAATAGTCTTCTCCTTGTTGTTCATCCTTCCCTTCGTGTTTCACAAACCTTATGAATTGCAAAGGTCTGATTGGAAGTTTATTAGACGTATTTAATGTGTGCACACACTTGAATTCATAGTTTGTTCATAAGTTCAAATGGATTAAAGCATTGTGCAAGATTGTAGATGAATCCATATCTTCTTTGCCCGAGATCGAGGTAACATCTGGTTCATCCATATGATTGTCAATTAAATAATTTTCATGGAAGACGACAATTGACATACCCAAAGCACTCAGCCTTCCTCCATTCACCACCCCATGCCACCAACTGCAAAACAGAACCGCCACTAAAGATGGCAGCGGGACGGGTTCTGGCTAGGCTGGGCCCACCCCACCTTAGACAGAGCGGGCTCGAGGCAAGTGCACAGTGCAAACTGCCCCTTTTTTTTTCTCCTTTCAAGAATTTTCAATTAAAATGCAAATTCAAAATTTTAAAATCCAAACTGCCAAAGCAAATAATGCTCAAAGCCTCAAACTAACTACATCAATATCCAAAGCAAGCACTGGAAACAAAAAGGATTTTGTACTTTTGTAATTTGTAGTTAATTATTTTTATTTTTTAAAAAATAAATTCTTCACGGGACAGGATGAGTTTTTTTGCCATCACTAACCGCCACTAATACCCCATGGCCCTCCCCGCAATCACCTTCGCTCTCGTCTCTTACCAACTACCACAAACAGTTTTCCGCATAATTACCATCACAACCAAACATAGAAGCCTCCATTAAGACCACCAAACCAACTTCAATACCGCAGAGATTCAATAGCATACAATAGTATTTTGATCTATGGAGTCCTCCAAGATACTCTGAATCAAACATGTACGTCTTGTACGTGCCATATCTAGGATTCTATTTACAACATCACGAGTGAAAATAGAAATTCACAGGAGAACTGAGTCACTATCAAAATATTTAACATGCAACAAGTGAACTACAATTTTGCCTTGTGTAAAAATAGCGGGTTCAACAAAATGCAACCAGCAGAACCCTAGGACAAGCACTGCACTATAAATTATTCAAATCCTCCACACTGTAATGGTAATGTTGCTTCTTCCGTCTAACTCGAAGAATTCTTTCTTGCAGCATAAAAACGATAAGCAGCCAGCCCAACAATGGCTACAGCAGCTCCAACTGTAATATAAACAGTATTAGTGACACCATATTGGACAAAGACGTGGAAGTACTATCATTCATGCAGGATATGTTTTTGACAAGATGTCTTTGGAGTTGGAGGTTTATGTAATTAAGCTTAACATTAACGAGTTATTTGCTTCAAATGGCACAGATAGTAAGCCATATTTTTTTGTGTAGAATACATTTTGAAATAGTAAATTGATAGAGAATGTAGTTAAAAATGAAGGAAAAGTTCTTGGGTTGTGTGTAATATTATTTTATTGATCAATGTGTGGTCGAAAATAAGAGAGAGAAATGTATTTTTGAAAAAATGGGGATCAAACAAAGTTTCAGTATTGTCATTCGACAAAAACTTTAGGGCATATTAATTTAGCATCTGAACATTCCAAGATAAAATAAGATGTAAACTTTTAAACAACATATTTACAGCCTCATAGCCTTCTGGGCCATACATAGCTATAGAACTATCAAAACATTTTGTATGAAACAAAAAAATATATGAGCTGCACAAATTGCAGCTGCCAATGAGTTATAAGAGATTAACAGCTAATATCCAAATGGACATAATATAATGACAGTAACCAAAATACCTGATACAAACACGAGGGAATGATTAACAAGCCTGTGATACTTCTTACGGCTTTTCCCAGCAGCAGTTTCAGGTATGCTCAAATGAGGGCGCTCGGCTGCATTTACAATCCTTTGAAATAAATTACTGAAATCTCCTAGCTTCACGCTGACAGGTATAGGAGTCTCTATTCCCATGTCTTGGCTTACCTATAAAATAGCATAGCAGAATGCTATCAACTTCGGCAAGAAGTTTAGAAGCAACAACTTAGCAAAACAGCAATTTCAACTCTGCTCTAGAAAGTTCATGGTGAATGGTCCATCATACTAGGTCTACATAAACGTAAAATGCCACTGGCTAAACACTGAAGACTCCTAAATTGTGCACGATGGAAAGGAGCTGACAACCAAATCAAACAATATCACATGTTCCAAGTCCCTTGCGATCCACCCCATTAATGAGAAAACAGAGAAACTGTTTACTCAGTTTTGCTAACCTGCTGACTATGAGTTATCCTAACAGTCAGACGTCATAAATGCAAAAACTATTCGTTAAAGAGATCCTCAACTCATGCTCACTGGGGAAGATTTATACCCGTGTCGAATCTTGAATTTCAGTCAAATAAGGATCAAGATCATCCTTATTGGCAATGATAAGGCAAGGTGCCTCATAGCCACTGGTTTCCCCTTGACTAGCAACATCCACAAGCATCTCAGTTGCTTTCTGCCATGAAGCTTCACGAGAACTGGAGAGGAAAGACCACCAATGCATGAGATTAAGAGGTCAATATACTAGGTTTTCAAAATAGGTAATCTTGGCTGTTGACAAATAGACAAAATTGTAAAACTAAATCAACGTAATTGCCAAGATATATAACTGTGAAGGGTATAATCAAATGACAGATATGTTATGTTGACTGATTATGATACAACGTAGCACCTGATTACTTGTTTTAGTCATGAAAAAGAATGAAATCAGTCTTTTTTAGTAAAACAGAAGATCTTGACCTTTAAAAAATGAACACAAAACAACAGGGTGGTTAATCATGTTTCCTTTATTAATATATTAGTACATCTCTCTTGATGCTTTCCTTCTATCAACCATGATCGTGAGCATATTCTTGTTATATAACTCCTGACCACTATCCTTCCACATTAAAATGGGAATCTATGCAAGATATGTTGGCAGACTTCGATAGGGGCAAGTGTGGGTAGTTTCGGAGGCATTATGCTCTGTTTGCAGCACTTCATTGTATTCATTTGTTTGCTTTGGGCATTTCAATTGGTCTCCCCTCAAAACATAAATGCCTAAAACCCTTGCTTGCTTGAATGGAATTTACCCCCAAAAAATTATATCTGTTGAATTCCTATAAATGTGCTAATCATCCATTCATCTTTTACTATATCAGTCATTTGAGAGATCAGATAGTGAAAGAAAAACATTGAACATCATTTCAAGAAAATATTTAATGACAATGTCATTCAGAAAAAGAAAAATGCCAAATAAAATACATTAAAATTTTAGAAACACCAAAACCAAGTTATGCTAAAACATATGGTGGTAATAGTGGAGTCTCAACTACACCAAGTGATTTTTACCAATATGACTCAAAACACTAACAAGCACTTATTTTATTCTATTTAAGTCAATTGGCAAAACAGCATATCAGCTACCTGTCATGAACAAACACTGCCACGTCACATGCTGCCAAAGCATCCCTGCTGGATAATAATTTTTTCACTCCTTCCTCAGGTATCTCTCGTAATACAAGAGTTTTCTTAGTTCCCTGTCAACACAAAATATAAAACCATACCTTCATTATATAAATATTTTCACACAAAAGGAAAATAAGAGTCAGAGAAACACTTAACATTAATTGGGATCAACTATCATGAGACATTTTGATCAAAACAAGCATGTTGCAAGAGTTTTCTTGTGTTCCTTCGTCTGAAGTAACAAATTCCTTAACACCTCTATACATTTCAGGAAATAGCAAGAAATTAAGTTAACATTTGAGTTGGATTTATTATTTTGCAGCCTTCTTCGAATTAATCAGCTCCCAAAGGATTTTCGATGCTTTTCTGCACCAAAAGTTCTCTCAAATACAAGTTGATTTCTTCTTTCTCCTATTTCCGAATTTTTATCCCCAATCCACACTAATTTTGATGTTTTCCTCTATTACTATGTCAAATTAACTAGAAAGTTTTACCTTTTTGGATTTTCTAATCTCCTAAGTAGTAGTCTTGAACCAAAAAAGCTAGAGCATCATGATGCGCAACCCAAGGTTCCATGGAAACACTACACAATGTGGGGACACACTATTTCTCAAAAAGGACATGATGCAACTGAAAATACTTCATATAAATTTATAATTTCATATAAATTACTCAGTATTCAATCTTAAAATAGCTATTTAACATTAATATAGTATTCAAAATAACACAAATCAGTCAAACTAAAACTTCAATTTGATGCGTTATACAATCTTACAAAAGTATTATATCAAATAAGGTTTCAAAATCCTGAAAAAAGTTCATTTCATGTTGTCAGATTAATTTCCTTCAGATTCATTCCCACCATCATCCTCAATATCTGTATCTCCATTAACACCAATTTCTGTATCACATCATCAACATCAAAATTTTAAAGCTAAACATTTAGCCTCTGTTTGGCTTATGTTTATAAACTGTTTATAAAACACTCAAGCCACTTTTTATCCACACATTTCGAGGAATTCACAAGTACTAACAACTTAACCACCACTCATTTCTATCTATTTATAATATAATCCTTTTATAACACTTTCTCAATGATTCTCTAAGTTACAATTCCTAACTAGATTTTCATTATTGAAGTAGTTTATTGTTGGTAAATCCCGGCAATAAAACTTATCAATTTATATCTATTTTTTAATGGAAGGGTTAAAGCCCACAATTATTTGTTATACTTAGTTGAAGCCCATAATTGAGGGACATTTCTGGTTGGACCCTTAATTTTCTTTCCTAATTAAAGCTTCCAATTTTTTTAAAAATGCCTCTTTTAAGTTTCTGAATTTTAATAGAAAATAAAATGTTAATAAAGTTTCTCTAAATTTCCAAAACATTTCATAGAGTTTCCGAAGAGCTCCGGTTTCCAAAATGGAAACATTTCTCTAGGGTGAACCTATTACTATGATTATTCACAGGTATCAATTGTTTAAACTAAATATATCTAACCCTTGAATACCACATGCGTATTTTTATGTCAGACTACATTTCCATACGCATTTTGGTGAACACTAGTGGTGTGCTTATTAGGTAACATTGTTTCTAACAATTATCAAAGTACCCTTTATTTTGCATAATACAGTGAACATCACAATTGTGTACAAATCCATGCTCATAGTTATGCGTATGCAAGTCCACACATGCAGACCACGTTCTTGCAATTTAACTTTTTATTTTATGAGTCTTGTCTTGCTTTAGGAAACTTACCACAGGTTGATCAACTGAATTAACAGCATAGCGGTCATTGGTAGTGGGAACATATTCTTCAGGGAATAGTCTGCAGCATGAATGACTTGTTTTAAAAGACCCAACTAACATTAAAAAACTGGAAACAAATCAAAGAAAAAGAAGTTTAAAAGGTTTATCACATAAGCAGCATACTTTACCTTCCAATGAAAGAATTCAGTATTGCGGACTTCCCAGCCTCTTTTGGTCCAAAAACAAAGCAATGGTACACAGTTCTGTCTGTTTGCTGCTTCCTACGATCTAAACATCTTCTCCGAGTTACACGGATAGCAGTTGAGGGATCATCACCATATCCAATGTATATCAGGGTCTCCATGGTACGAATTGGATCCAGAAGTGTCATTAAGGACCACTAGAAAAAACACATTTGTCAAAGAAATTTTTCAGGCACATAAAAGATAACATACAAGATGAAGAGTAGATATGGTCCAAGGCCTATAACCTTGTCCACTTTTTCAGTTACATTAAAACATGCTAAACCAAATTTATCATTAGTGTTCTAAACATCTTGCAGAGAATGTGATATCGGACGGCGGAAAACAAACTGTATACTAGAAGAAAAGTTGTAGAAGAAGGGGAAAGGGGGAGAGAAGAGAAGAGGAGGAGGAGGGAGAGGAGGAAAGAGAAGAAGAGAGAGGGCTGAAAGAGAGGAGAATTGGGGAGGGAGAAACATTGCTTATTCAATTCACCAAAGTCTGCAACTCTGCACAAAAACCTACTCCAACAAGCCATGTGTTGTGTCGTATACAAAAATTACAAAAATAAAGATATAAGAATTTAAATCGATATTTTTCCAATGTGTTTGTGTCCTGCATTTCAAAAATTTCGTTTCAACGTGTCCATGGCCGCATTCGTGTTCACCTCTGCCTTTGTCCGAGTCCATCTATTATGTCCGCATCATGCAATTTCATACCCACCCAGGATGGAGTGCCAATATGGGCAAACATCAGTAGACTAAATGTAAAGTTTATCGTAATGTTAGAAATTTTTATATGGAGTTTTCAATTTTCCATGTATGCGCATGTGCAAGTAGTTATGGATTCTGGGTATCGTGTGGAATATTTACTTGTGTTTGCAATAAATTAAGAGTATATATGGAAGTTGGGAATTGACAAGTATCTATTGTTACAACCATGAGGATGTTTTGTCTGAGAAAAGAATGTAATATCATAGGACGATTGAGCTCATAATGTACAAACCAATGACAAAAAGCCATCAAGTGACAGCCCTCCCAAAGCTGTCTTCTCCACTGCATCCTCATATGGAGCTTCATTCCAGGGGCTGAATTCAAGATAAAGAAAGTTATCATCTATAACAAGCGAGAAATAACTGTTGTCGAACATATATACAAGAAACAAAGCCCTTGTTGGGCCTCCGTTTTCTAGAACTTATTTTTTTCCTCAAACTCATCTCCAATCACATATTTCATTAGGCCCAAAACTTTTATCAACTTTTCACACATTTCATCAACTTTTATCAAAATCTCCTAAAAATTTGATTCTTAGCTAAATCAAACGGGGAAAAATGACACAATTCAGCACCAAGGAGTAGCAATTTGGAAAGCACTTAACTTCAAAATTAATTGGATGGATAATTTTTGTGCAAAACTGACCTTTTTACACTATTTTAGACTTGCTATCTTCTGAACTTCATAATTTTTTAGTTGTGCAGACTAAATTCAGTTTAAAGCAATTTCATAAGAATATAATGGGGAATATTGCTTCCATGTCCCAATTTTTTTTACAAGAATTTGAATTACTCATATTTGAAAGCCTTTTCTATAGAACAGATTCAGAAAGAATCCAACTGACTACAGATAATCTTGCAAGATCATTCTCAAAGTTTTCCATATTTTCATTTAAATAACCCTGTGATTCATACTGAATAAAAATCTCTGCTTCGCTCTTTGTGTTGATTTCTCCATTTCACTTCTCTATTATTTTTGCACTTAAAATCATACACTGATATTCAATTCATGCCTGTAGGATTAAGATAATTCCGGCATCGGCCATTTTGATCGA
>CAIGRL010058935.1:970-16860 GCA_903798325.1 Fraxinus xanthoxyloides | reverse complement strand
AATCAAACGGGGGCTTGTATCCGAACTCTCTCTCACGTCTCTACTGTCGTCAACGACTTTTACTTATTTCACTATCCGGTCCCTTCGAAAACCCTACATTGTCAGCGAAACCCTCTAAAACCCAAATCTGTGAAAATCAACAGCAGCCAAAGGTGCGAAATCCATCATTTTATTCGGCTCTTTCTGTCTATTTCTAGGTTTTTTTCACCAAAAAAAAAAAATTTTGACGCCATTTTGTTGTTTAGATATAAAGCAAAATCAGGGCATTTTTTTTTTTTTAAAACATTTTCGAGGGTGAGGAAATTGGAGAATTGTATTGTATATTTGAAAATGGATGCCGCGGCCGGTGTCACCGTCGCACGCGGTGTTTCTGTGCCGATGTCAACGTCATCTCAGCCTTCTCGTAAGGAGTGGCGGGTTGTTTCCGAGCAATCGGCTCGAAACCCCACTAGTGAGGTACATTTGAGTCGAAAACCCTACATGCATTGCTTCATTTTTATTTTTTATTTTTTTCGAAACATCTGCTCCTTTATTTGTGTAAAGAATATTATTTTTGGTTTTAAACTTGAATCTTAAAGTTAGGGTTTCCAATTTTTTCTGTTCTTTTTATTTTATTTTAATTTGTATTTGGGCGGCCACATTAGGTCATGGAGCTTTCCAAGCTAGGCCAATCTGATGAGAGATTGATATATGAGGTAATTGCTTTCTATAAAACTTAGGTTTAAATCTCTTTTTACGAGTTACTTTCATTTTTTGGGTGGAGATGAAGGTGATTTGGACTGTTACATTAAGGTGCAGCAGGGAAGAGAATCCACGGATGTGGATTTCTGCTCAATAACTATTGACAGGGGTTTGGACAATGATGTTTTGCAGCAAAGACTTTTAACTGTGGTGAAACAAAGAGAGGAATTGCAGCATATGGAGATTGAGCTTCGGGCACAAGTCATTATAAGATCTGAGATTATGGAGATGCAGAAGTCATATGATGCACAGATCAAAGAGCATGCAAATGCCAATGTCAAATTTCAGGTTTTGCTCTATACTTTCTGCTAATTACTAGTATGTTTTTATATATGGGAGTGTTGTTCAATTTTGGCATTCATGGGGGCTTTTGTTGCGGAATATCGGGCATGATTGGTTGTTTAGGAGCAACTGCACGCGAAGGAACAGAAGATTCACGAGCTAGAGAGAAAGATGGAAGAGAAAGAAAGGGAGCTGAATGCAATTAGATTAGACAAAGAAGCGGTTAGTTTGAGATTCTTATGGCAGTTTGTTTCTAATCAAATTGGGTTTTCTGCCACTAATTCCCATTTCCCAGTGATTGTTTTGCTAATTTATCCTACCGTCTACTGTAGCAGGCTTGGGCCAAAGAGGATCTTCTAAGGGAACAAAGCAAGGAGCTCCAAAGCTTCAGGTTTGCCCTTGTTTTTGCATTTGAATTTCATTTGCCCTTGCTTGAAGTTTTATAATTTATTTGCTTATATAAACTTGCATTTGGTTTCGAATCTTATTTCACCTCCTTAAAGTGTTTAAAGCCTCAGGAATATAAATTTATAATTGAAGGAACTGCGTCCTTTTTGCAGGAGAGAGAGGGATAGCACCGAAGCTGAAAGAGCACTGCATATCAGACAAATACAAGATCTTCAGGAACATCTTCAAGAAAAAGAACAACAGCTCATGGAGTTGCAGGATCAGGTATGTTGTTTTTTGTGTCCATGATGAACATCTGGCAGTACTGTGTTGATCGAATCTTCTGAGGCCTCGATCAGGTTACTATCTTGTTTGTTTGTCTTTTATTGGTTATTTCCAAATACTTTTACAGAGGTTAAAGGATATCCCTGATGTTCTAATTGCACATTTTAGCTTTTTCAGTCAACTTAAACCTCGTAATTCCTGCTTATCTTATGACATGTGGTTTCTGCACTGTCCACTGTGATGTGTGCTCTGCCAATGCTTTTCATAAAATAAAATGGTTTATCTTGACTTAAAGTTTTGTTTCTTGAAATGTTAGTCACTGTGTCCTGCCTCTCCTCTGTTCAATTAAAATTTTTCAAAAGGGGTATATATTATTTTGTGGGGTCACACTTAGACTGTTAATTTTTGTCTTTCAGCATAGGATTGCTCAAGAAACCATTCTTTTCAAAGATGAGCAATTAAGAGATGCACAAGCTTGGATGACTCGTGCTCAGGAAATGGATGCTTTACAATCGACTACCAACCACACTTTACAAGCTGAACTACGAGAACGTGCAGAGCAGTATAATCAACTTTGGCTTGTTTGTCAAAGACAGGTGGTTAAGTTATCAAAGTATTTTTAGTCCTCCATGTACAAATGCTAAATTTTATTTGAAATCTGTTTTTAAATATACTCATTAGCTTTATCAAATTCATTAGTTTGGTGAGATGGAGAGGTTTCATCTGCATATGCAACAACTTCAGCTTGAATTGGCCGATGCAAGAGAAAAGAGTGGAAGTTACTCTGATGCTTCACACATCTCCCAGATAAATCCAAAAGATGCTTCTGAAGCTGGACAAAGCAATGGTAGCCAGCTGGAGGTGAAAGGAAATGGGACACCGAGTGAAAACTCTGGTAGCTTACAAAATGGGAATGTCGAAGGCACTTCATCTTTTGTCCCTGGAGGGAACACTTCAATGCAGGTAGAACCATTCTTATTCTGGACTTTGCCCTAATTGTGTTGGTTGTGCCAGATACACGTGGGCGACATTAAAGCCATGTTTGGTACGGATCAAAAGCAAATTTTAATCTAAATCAAATTCAAAGAATCGATATTAACCACATCTTTCATTGGTTCCACAGCTTTTCAACCACACATTTCAAAAACTTGTATCACAATCTACTAAAAATCTAATTTTAATCCCCACCAAACACCTACCAAGTTTATGCTCTTTAGTTTTTTTGGATCTTATGCCTGCTCATTCTGTGCTGTATCATTTTTTTTTTGGGTGTGATGTATTGAATAAATTGTGCTGCTTGGTTCGATAGTCTGATTATTTCTCTACGTGTTATTAATGAAGAATGGGTTCATTGCCCCCAATCACTGATGTTATTGCTGCAACTTGGTCTGTCCTGTATTTCTTACTTTCGAGTGATGATCAATCAGACTTCTCATCTCCTTCCCATGCAGGGGAATAGATCTAGAGAATAGATAAGAACACTACTAATACTTCAATGGCCAGAAATGCACAACATACGCACTGACTTTTTTCATTTATTCTGAAATTTACTTTTTCTCCGTAGACCGATGCTCATGGTGTTCCGTTTGCTCCTCCATCCCTGCTTGGGTTGCCACCCTACCTTCCACCTGTTCAGGTGACTACTTTGCATCCATTTGTTATGCATCAAGGGGTGCCCCATACTGTACCGTCACATGTCACACAATCTATTTTCCAGACCATACCTACCATGCCATCTCAACCTTCACAGAACCAACAGGTAAGCAATTAAAACATGTTGAATTATAGGTTATATGTGCAAGTTTTGGTAACCGTATCTGTTCTTTCCTTGTGTTTAGACTGTAACAAATGGTCAACAGATGCCTATCCACAACCAGTTTCCTCTGCAAGCTGAACAGATCTCATCTGTAGCTGTTTCTAGTTATGACTATGAAGCATCTGTAAATGGGAAAGTTCTTTCTTCAAATTATTTTGATGACAATATTGGTCGAGGGATAGAGCCTAACTCCATGGTTCCACCACCAAATAAAGAGGGGCAGGTAGTTAGTTCAAAGAAAGAATTAATCACTATACTTTCAATGTTCAGCCCTATTCAGTTACTATGATCATTGTTCAGGCCCTTGAGTCCATAGAAGAAAGCTACCCAGCTGGGGCACAATCTCATCAGAGCTTGCAACAAGTTTCTTTGCAGTTTCATGATGTGCTTAGATTAGATCCTCTGGAACACAATAATGATACCAAGGTTTTTATTTCTCGCTTTTATTTTAATCAGCATAATATAGCTGTTCTTTTTTTATGGTGATGCTGCTTCTGGTCATTACAGATTGAGAGTTTATCTTGATTTTTAATTGGATAGGATAAGAATGACTGCCCTGTGACAGATCATAGACTAGAGAACAGAAGTTCAGTGGTGGAACAACCTAATTCTTCCATGAATGCAGCCTTGTCTGAGTCACCAAATCATGCTGAAAATATCAGCAAAATCACCATGAACACCGTCTCAGCTGCTGTTTTGTCTGATTCCACTGTGTACCCTGCGCAGAAAAATTCTCATGTGATTGAAAAGCCTGCAGAGATTTCTCTACTTGACGAAAGATCATTACTAGCTTGCATAGTTCGCACAATTGGATCTGGTGGTAGAATTAGGATTGGTTCAACGGTCAGTTAAGTTGATTTTTGTTTATTTATTTATTAATTTACAGTAATAATCATGTAATAATGATTTGCTTGATGATTTATTGTTTTTGCGAGGACAGCTTCCAAATAGACTTGGAAAAATGCTTGCCCCCCTTCACTGGCATGATTATAAGAAGAAGTATGGGAAGCTTGATGACTTTGTGGCTGGTCATGCTGAAGTATGCCATTTTGCCATTTTTTTTTTTCTGCTTTGTATATTTGATAGAGCTTTATGTTAGGCATTGACTTTTCTTTTATCTTTATAGTTATTTGTAATTGAGGGGGACTACATTCATCTTCGAGAAGGTGCACAAGAAATAATAGCAGCTACAGCAGCTGTTGCTAAAGTTGCTGCAGCACCATCTTCGTATCCAACACTGTTACCTTCTGTAGCAGTCACTCCCATGGCACAACCCCACCGATTGAAGGTCTCCTCTCTTGAATTCACATCTGCAGATGCTGATAAGACCAATTTCAATGAGATTGCAGCCTCTAGACCTTCACATCTTGCTGGCAATCCTTCTAAGTTCTCTGCAATTCGGAATCAGAATATGAATGGTGCTTCCTTTAGTGTTGCTGGGGGAGTCTCAAATATTAAAATTTTGAGCAAACCTAAGGATCACATGGAACTGAATGGATCTGAAAACTCTGGACAATTGACGGTGGGAAATGGAATAAACATTGATAAAAACGGTGTTTTCCAAAGGAAGGATGCATCTCATGGAAAGTCTGGCGCAAGTTTAGTAGGCAAACATCAGGGCAGGTATTGGCTTTAGAATTTCATATAACTGATAAATTCTATGCATGTTATGGAATAGAAGCTTACTGAAATCAATTGCTTCCTTTGCTAGGGCAACTGGTGCTGTATCAAGTCCTAGAAGATAGTAAGTACATTATATTTTTTATCTATGTTGTGCTTTTATGTTACATTTCTTTTAAAATAGATAATGTGCTTTATGCTGCTGTTTAGCTTGTGGACAAAACTTATGTGCATCTCTTCTCTACAATCTTTGTTTGGAATTTTGAGACTTCTCGAAACTTGTGAACTTGAAAGCATATAAAAGTGAATTAAAAGTTAAAACTAAAGAGGATGATGTGGAAAGGTGAAATGGACGTCAAAAATGCAAGCCTTCAACGTGATTTGTATTTTAAATTGAGGATTATAGCTATATATCTCAAATGTTACATGTATCAAGGAGATATGCAATGTGACGGTAAAAATTAAACACTATGGGTTGGGTGCATTTCTTTAACTATGTTTATTTTTGTTTTATCTGGAATACACATTCAAGCTTGTGCTTCATATGCGACCAGTTGGTAAGGATTGACCAATTGTAGAGTAGAATTGGTGCCATATTCTTTTATTTGTTCATTTAGCATGTTAATTATGTCGAGATATTCGAAGAGGTTTTAAAGTGATCATGCACTAATATAAAACTTTTAAGGGTTGGCCCATTTGTTCTTGCTCTAAAAGGGTATTAAGTTTGCATTTCAGAAGCTCCCTCGTTTAAATTCCTACTTCGGAGACTACGTTTGTGTGAATGACTGGATGTTTATTTTGCCTTTGGAATGGTGTATAATTTTGTTCCCTCGTTGTCATTGATTTTGGCCTTTGATTTTGTAGAATATATCTTGGTGTTTGTGGGGGGAATGCCATAACTAGTTAAACACCAAGTGCTACTGGAGATGATGAGAAGAGGGAGGTTATATGCTCTCGAGTTGGAATCTCCAATTTATTCTATGAGATCGATAGTACTGGCTGCATTAAATCACATGTTCAGTTTGATTGGAAGAACTTGTTTTCCTTTTTCATTTTTGTGTACTGGAAACTGTATATTTACCTGCATTATTGTTCTCGTGCATCTTTCGGATTTAAAATTATTGAAAAGTAGTGGTGATTTTGTAACTCTTATTTTTCGAAGGTTGGTATCCCAGCTTCTGCATTTGAAATGTGGTCATTACCTAAGAATGGGATAAAACAGTTATATTCAGGACTTGGGGAGTATTGTTATGATGTGGTGTTCACTCTTTTGCTGGCGATTAGCATTGCTATTGTTTTGTCTGAAAATTCTTTAAAGTATGTCACATCCCAGGTTACGGCAAACTAGAGGATAGAGTATTTCGTGGGAGAAAGGTAAAATTGTTCGAGAGCAAGAATTAGGGTTAAACAAAACTCCTGAACCCGAACCGAACCTAACCAAATTGAGCAGTTCTTCGTAAGTTAAATATCCGAATGAGTATTTGAATCTAGAATCGATGAATTTGATTTGGTTCTCTGTTCTAGACGAAGAATCGAACTGAACCCTAATTATGGTCGGAATCGAATCGAATTTGAATGGTTTCATATTTATATTTGGACCCGACGGTTTCATTTATTAAATATCTGAGAATTTTGTTTCGGTTCTAAGAACATAACTGAATTGGACCTTGTCCAGCCCTAGCAGGAATACAAAAAGAAGGGGAACGGAATAAAATAAAAATAGCAGTGATGTGGGGGCGAGCCTGCTAATCTCCAAGTTGGATCATTGATTGTCACTCCCATACAGTTCAGTTGTTNACCCTAATTATGGTCGGAATCGAATCGAATTTGAATGGTTTCATATTTATATTTGGACCCGACGGTTTCATTTATTAAATATCTGAGAATTTTGTTTCGGTTCTAAGAACATAACTGAATTGGACCTTGTCCAGCCCTAGCAGGAATACAAAAAGAAGGGGAACGGAATAAAATAAAAATAGCAGTGATGTGGGGGCGAGCCTGCTAATCTCCAAGTTGGATCATTGATTGTCACTCCCATACAGTTCAGTTGTTGATTAATTAAACAGATTTCCTGGGCAGAGTTTCATGGCATCGTTTCTTTGTGCTGTGACTCTGGTTCTATCAAACTTCAGTATATGTTTTGAATATGTTATTAAGCCCTTGTTTGGTCCACATTAAATTTTTCATTCTTCTACTCATTTTCAACCACACATTCTTCAATAAAATAATATTTTTCATCACATCAATAACTTTTCCTTCATTTTTCAACCACACATTCTCCATCAATCTACTATTCCAAAATATATTCTTCCAAAATAACATCCATCAAACACATTCTAAGCATGTTTTTGCTTTGCCCAAAATTGGCAAAAACTCCTGTTCTCTCGGTAGCAAGGAAGGCCTTACTGCTAAAAGAAGCCTTCATTTAAGCTTAATCAACATGCTCATTTATTTGGGCAAAACAAAGGAAAAACAGAGGATTCAATGCCTTTCGATTGGACTCTACATTTGAAACTTTCGATACCGGAACCTAGAAAAACAATACTCCTGGGAGGTTTATTCTTTATCGTCTGCTTGGCCTAGGTAACATTATACTGAAACTTTTTCAAAATAAATGCAATGGTGGGAAACATATTAATGCAAGGCTTGCTCCAAACTTGGCGAAAACATTTATGGTGTAACGAAGAGGACCAGAGGAAAATAAAAAGGGCATTACTATAGTGTTTCATATAAGAAGCACAAGAAACAAATAAAATATCAACTAAAAAAGTTTCTAAAACATCACCTAAAAATATTTGTTCTTATACCACCTATAAGTTTGTATGACCATTTGGAAATCAATCTCTACCCTCAGTACGTCCTGAACCCAAGTTTCCTTGGCCATCGCCAGAAATAGCCTCCAATCCACCTGGCTGGTTTCCTCTCAAATCCATCAAACTGCCTGAATTGCCAACTCCAGGTTGCATAAGAAAATGCATGCTGTTACTGACTCCACCTCCTAGGCCAAAGTGCCCTTGCATCTGTTGCTGTTTTTGGAACTGGAGTAGTTGATTTTGCTGGTCTTGAGGCCGGAGTGCATTAACCTGGAATGGCAACTTTGCCATTGGGGCACCATGTTGCTGTTTAACTGCTGAAGCTTGTGTCTGCTGCAAATAGTTTCCTTGCGGAGCAACAGAACTAGTGGGAACCTGCAATTACTCTGTTAATGTTAGCAGGAAACTACATACCCATAATACATATAGGACAACTATTAGACATGCCTGTGACGGTGTTGATCCTGGTGGTGGCTGGGCATCAGCAACTGCTGCTAAATACATCAAGTTCTTCTGAAGTATAGCTTGGTACCTAAATCATTTAACTTGTGAGAAGGGTCATGCATGATTTCCTCATATATAACATTGGGTAATAATTCTATTTTGCATAGAATTTCCTTGGCTAATATGCAGAATTTCACATTCACACGATGACCAAGTGATAGCAATAATTGATGATAACGATGGTGGTAGTACCATAAAGATGGTGAAGATTAATGTCAATAAAGCCTTACAAAGACCAAAATAAGACCAGTCCATATAGCAAAAAGTTACCTCCATATATAATTTATTGATTTAATAGACTCCAGCAATGCCCGCACCCCCTCCCCCACAAACACACACAAAAATAAAAAACAATGAATCCTGCAACTCATAAATTTCCACTCCTGTCAAAACCATAATTGCAGCTCTGTTTGCATACACCTTCACTTATCAAAATATAGTGTTGACATACCTCTGTAAGTTCCCCAACGCCCATTTGGGACTAAAACCCATAAAACCTACTGATAGTCCTGTGACTCAATGACATGATGCTATTCACTAACTTCACAACTTCTTGTGATTAAGAATTTTGATGCAGACTCATCATACGCATATGGAAAAAGAAAATAAAAATCAATAAACATGCCAAATTGGCAGGTAAAGAACTAATAAACTAAATAAGATACTATTGCTTGAAATTTTCTGTCCATCAGAAACCCACTTTACATAGCTCATGAACAGGGCCCTCTTTACGATTAGAATTTGATCTCATCTTAATTCGCAAAACACCTGAATTCTACACGTCGTTTTTCAAATATTTTATTCTATAAGAGACAGTGAGGCAAACGAAGATCCCTAAATAAAGATATCACGGGAACCATATGCTTTTCAATGAAGTGAACTTTACTGCTGATCCATCTCACAAATCAACCAAAGAAGTGGACGATATATCACATAAACCTGTTTTCTCATTGAAATGTAGGAAGTAGTTTCCAAAAGAAACTAACTAATTTATGTCTACATACTAATTTTCCATCACATATAAATGCTTTCGAAAACATTCTGAGGCTTTCAGCTTTTTTGCTACTCCAAAACTCATCTGGAAAACGAAGCTCTACACAGTCAATACATCAATATACTTGCAAATGAAAATGATCAAATGCTCATATACCGTAGTGCAACCAGAATCATTCTAGAGGGAAATCAAAGGAAACTTACTGAGCACATTCAGCCATTTTCCCCAGGTTTTGATTTTCCAGTATTGCCATAATCAAGTTTTTATTCTCTTCCAAGTACTGCATCGAACATTGTTAGCCAGTGCATCAGGATTTCAGGAATGATTTAGTACCCAAATTTGAAGAAATCAATACATTTTACTACTTAATAATTACAAAATAAACAACATATAAATATAATTCAATTAATTTTAGAAAATTTAAAAAACGAAAACTATAAAGAAAAGGGGAAAATTATATACACACACACACACACACACACACACACAACCCCCACCCCCCTAAAAAAAATGGGGAAAGACAAACAGAGAAGAAAAATCTGCGTTTTTGCTCAAACTATTTTTATCATTTACAGACAAGTATATTCGCGTATAAGCACAATGCACGTTCGCGTGACAATCATTTACACTAAAACATGTATGAAAAGGTGTACCTTCTGAATCTGTTCAGTGGTGATGAGATTGAGAGGCGTTGAAGGAGAAGAATTCATAGACTGGGGTGGTGGTTGCTGCATTTTCCTTTTTCTTGAATTATTTTCCAAGATTTCTTACACGAAGAAGAACATCCCTAAAACCCTAGATTCTGAAATTTGAATATATCATTTAAAAAAATATACATATATAGGACTAGTCGGATTAAACTCTGATTTTAATCTAAATCAAAGTCAAACAATCAATATTAATCACATCTTTCATGATCCACGTTTTTTCAACCACATATTAGAATATATGTATGCTAGTGTGTGTAATGCATAGTGGTCAAGTTAGACAAGCTTAGGCGCTCATATGCATAGAAAAATGTAAAAAAACGTTTTCTTTATATTATTTTAATTTTTAATCAATCAAAAAATTATTTAATAATTAAAAATAATATATATCAAACATCTAAAACATATTTATAAAAACTTTATACATTTTTCTGTAAGTTTTCAACAAAATAATAAGTTTCATATAAATCAATTTTAAAATTTCAATTTAAAAGAATTATAAAAAAATTTAAAAAGAAAAAAAATACATAATAAGCTAGTATAATCATGCCTAGGTACGCATTATACGTCTAGGCATGCATTTTAGAACATTGATGCATGTTTGGGCCAACAATCAGTGATTGGGGCCCTGTTTCAATGTCAGTCATTTGAATTCAAACTCTTTTCCTTTGTCCTTCTCTTTTCGATTTTTCATATATTTTGTTTAGTGAAAAATTTAATTAATAAAAGTAGGCAGAATTGCAATTATAGATCTTGTGTTTTTGCATACTTTACTTCAACCTTCACTTTGTGATACCCACAATCATAAAGGAGTTAAAATGTTTTTGCATAAATAAAGATTCTTACAAAGAATTAATCAATATAGAAAGACTTGTATTAAGCGTACCTTTTTATTATTAATTGCTTTCTTTTTATGGACATCATATGACATTGCAGCAAAGTTTGTTATAAGCACGTGAGATAAGTGTTCTTATGGTTTCTAGAAATCACGATACCGATCATGGGTAGTTGAGAGAAAACTGTGGCACGAATATTAGGTAGTTAAGACTATCATAATCACAAGAGTTAAATGCTTGGGTTTTGAGCACATTGCATTTCAATTCCCAAACAAAAGGGCAATGATCATGCATAACAATGGAAAAGTGGTGATTGAAGATGAGAGTGATAATGATGAGATATCTAAGTTGGAGGATGTTTGTGATCATGGTAATGGAGTAGAATACTTAGTAGGAGGTAAATCGTTTGTTGTGAAGCATGCTCTTAAAGTAAAGATTAAAGTGGATGATATGAAGCAACATAGAGAGAATATTTTTCATACTAGATGTTATATTAATAACAAGGTGTGTGGTATGATTATATATGGGAGAGTTGTACCAATGTAACTAGTACCACCCTCGTTGAGAAGTTGGGCATGACTATGCTAAAACATTCTGAACCCAATCAGTAGTTGAACGAGTGTGTGGAGGTCAATGTTAACAAGCAAGTACTAGTAAGCTTTACTATTGTGAGGTATAGTGAAGAGGCGATGTGGTTCCTATGCATGCTAGACATATTTATTGAGAATGCCAAACAGTATGATAGAGAGGCTATCCATGATGGATTTAAAAATAGATACAACTTTGTTAAAGATGAAAACATAGTTACTCTTATTCTTTTAACATCAAAATAGGTCTACGAGAATCAACCAATATATTACATAGCATTAGGCCAAGTAAAAATTAAACAGATATGCAGCAACACAATATCAATATGAAGTAATACACTTACAAACAACTAGTGTTCATGTTCCATTATCACCACACATCAAAATAGAAAAACTACTACTCTCCCTTCCCCCTTTTTTGAAATTAACAGGTCTATCATATAAAGTGAAACAAATAGACAAATAATGAGATTAAAGAGTTAGAGTCAGAATGATAGAACCATTCAATTAGTCGACTTTTTAGCCCATAAAAGGTTGGTTCGGACTAGCTGTTTAGAGTTGGGGTTCGGTGTCTTTTCTGACTTCCTCAATTGGGTCAGACTTGACTATCTTCAACAGAAGCAGTGACAGCAGCATCATTGCTTTAATCTAATGTGATAGGAGGTAAGAACCTTGTCTCTTGGGTGTTGTATGAGTGGAATTGTCTGGTACTAATGATAATTAATCTCCACATTACTCATACCTGCCATCTATAATCTGTAAAAATGGCTTGAAACTACAAAATTATGGATCAAGTGCAGTGATTACTTTCTCAGTTAATAAGGTCGAACTGACCACTCATATTCCACCTAGATTTTGTTTCTAAACATTTTCGCTCAATTTTTCCTTTTTGCAATGGATACTAGAATTTACTGGCAAATTTAGATTGTTGATCAAAAAATCTACGAAAAAAACCCACACGTGTCAATCACACATAAATTCAAAAATCTACTAAAAATTAAATCAATCATAATATTTTTGGACAAATTTCATAATCAAATTAATTTCACAACTAGCTTAAAATTCTCAAAATAAGCATGAAATTTGCATTCAGATGTTGCTCACAAATAATTTAATTAATTTCTCATATTAAAACGTGAGTGTGTGATTGGAGACATAATTAATTATGAACTATGTTCTAACCTGATTTAACACTTCCAATTACTACATGCTAAAGTGCATTTCAAACCGCCTCATCTAAAAATGTCTCTTTAAATAAAAATATGTGCGCCAGACTAGAGCATTTATATAAATTTATTTGTTTTGTATGCTCATGTGATGACTTTTTTATATTCTTTTCAATTTAGTATTTTTCAATTCATGGAATTGATTTTCACACAATCATAGGGGTAGCTTTTCTCTAATTATCTATATTCATTATCAAGGACGACTTCACACGTCTATGGTGGTAGCCATCTCCTCCAATGAACTTCTCTATGTACACATCATCATATTGCAGTGTAGAGAGACATAGATATTGACCATATAGACACACTTACACTTGTCACCTTCAAATGTCTACCTAGTCAATAAATGATCACAACAATGTTGTCATAGTGCCCTAATGGTTTGCTTACCTGACAATAATTTACCATACGTTAAAGTGAGCACACCATACTTATTAGAGATTCTAATTTTATCTCAATAACAACAAACTAATCAAAATATCACATCTTGTATTTTTAAAAAAACGTTGGCAGCCATTCATTTACCTATTTAAAAGCAAGGTTTATGTTACATTTCTTGCATTTTATGTGCTATTTAATTCAATAATGTCGGCAGCCATTCATTTACCTATTAAAAAATTAAAGCAATGTTTATGTTTCATTTCATGCTTTTAATCTGGATTCCAATTCTCGCATTTTTTTTTAGTGCTGTTACGTGTGTGTATATTTTGGGGTTTAAATATGTTAATTATTCATCAATTAATGAAAAAAACTTTCATGTCTTTCATAGTCTTTGAATTGTTTTGCATAAATGTATCTATACATATATATTTGAATTTCAGGAAAAATAAAGTGGATCATTAAATAAATTTTATTCTTGGTCTCTATAATTTATTTACTTAACAAGATAAGAAAATATCAACATTAATCCTCAAATAGAAAACTTATAAATTCTCTTTTACCTCTCATTTTTAAAACTTATAATTTGATCCCTTTGAAAATAACATGAGAGTGAATTTGATCTTAAAAATATTTATTTAAGGCATATCGGACTAGTAGTATGCTTTCATTTCTTATGTGGGCCGAGCATAAGGCTCGTAGAAGAGCTAGGCTCGTGGTGTTAAATCATGGTAAAATTTCATAACTAAGAGGTTAAGTTTCACCCATTTCAAATTTAAGAGATAATGTTTAAAATTTCAAATTTCAAATGTTTTAAGGTTTAAAATTTCAAATCTCAAAATTTTTTAAAATTTTATTTATAAATAAATAAATTAAACATATATTTTATTAACTAAATATATTAAGGTCACAATTCCAATCACAAATTCTATATAAGTGGTCACAAATCAAAAATTTCATGTCACAAATTATTTTACGGTCATAATTCAAAAAATTTATAGTTACAATTTGTTCATTGGTCACAAATAAAAAATTGAAAAGTCACAAGTTATTTTACGATCATAATTCAAAAATTTTATGTCACAATTTGTTCATCAATCACAAATCAGAAATCTTAGAAGTCACAAATCGAAATATTTTATAGGTCACAAATTATTTTATGACCACAATTCATAAATTTTATAAGCCACAAATTGTTCATCGATCACAAATAAAAAAATTAAAACGTCACAACTTATTTATCGGTTACAAATAACAAATATTATAAGTCACGACTTAGTAAATACTCACAAATTCTCAATTATCGATCATAAATTAACAATTTTTTAGATCACAAATTATTTTTTGTTGACAATTTATATTTTTCATTGGTCATCTATTGTTTATTGGTCACAAATTAATGAATTTAATGGTCACAAACGACCAAATTATCTGTGACCACCACCAATATTTACGACGTCGCCTCAGCAGCATCAACGCCACCGCCACCGCCACTACCACCGCCTCCAGAACCACCACCTCCCGACCTAAACATACCACAGATCTCCTTCGCTTGCAGATCTCATAGACCACCACCACACAGGACAATTTGAGCCCATCGTCACCTCACCCAACCACTGGTCAACACCAGTCTACAACCACCACCATACATAGCACCCCAACCACATAGCCGCACCCAATCATCGACCACAGCACCATCAAACATAAGCGTTCTTTTACATCAAATATTATATATTCATCACAAATTAATCAACTATTCATCACAAACACCCAAATAATTGATCACATACCCTCTTCATCCCACTCCGTGGCCACATCCAACACCACCATTATCACCAACACCGACACCACCATGATAACCACACCAACCCCAACACCACAAAACTATCACCACAACTAACAACAAACATCGCTGTTGCAGACATCACCAATCGTCACTGCATAACGGTGTCGACCGACGCTGCTCTCCATCACCAGACAACATCATCTCTGATTTCCAACGGCTCTTCCTATGAAGCGACGATAAAAACCACCACTCTTCCTCAAAACAAGAAAACCACAGCAACTCTTACTCAAAACCAGAAAAATAAATAAAAAAACAAGAAAACCACCAATCTGCTTCTACTACTGTCGGCTCCTCATGCATTCTGGTTTACTCATCTAGGGTTTGTTTGATTAGGGCTTTAGATTCTAGTTTTTGATAAGCGATCTGACGGATTTGAAGGAGCCACAACATAGGCGAGGGGCTGATGGAGCCACAAATATAGTCCACGCGCGACTTTATTGCGTGCGGTGGTCCTCCTCTCTGCACGACGGTCCTAGAGCGGCTACACTACACACGGTTGTCTGCAGACGCACGACTACAGTGGTCCTACGCACTGTGGTCTCAAACTGTTCCTTGTATCCCTGGCTCTACGAAAGTTTGTCATGTAGATGAAATCTTCTGGTGTAATTTCATGGACTTCACTCTTCTCAAGCTGGAGATGCTTGGAAGTAGTGACAATTCTTATGACATGGCTTGCTGGAAGCAGCACATCTTTTTCATTATCCCATTCAGGATTTGTAGAAAAAAAGTCTGATGTATATGTTCTTATGTTTAAGAACTTGACAATATCTTTCAATAGCTCGAATTACATCTTTTGGTAGCATAGAGATTTCTTTTAATGATTCTGATGGGTAGATACAAATTATATTTCCTATCTCAAAAAAAGTAC
>CAIGRL010058771.1:0-13794 GCA_903798325.1 Fraxinus xanthoxyloides | reverse complement strand
ATACATACTTGTCTTACTTCAAATCCTCTACTCAAACATTGTTGGTGAAGCGTCGGAAGGCTGACTTAACGTTTCTCGGAAAAACTCGGGAGTAGAGAACGTTAAGGCCGCACGGTGTCTAGTTGTTCCGGTGTGCGAAAACTAACCCCGTGACATAAGTGTCCAGTGTTGCAGCTACGTACGCAAGAAACGAAGCAGTGTCACATAATGCAATGATGACCATAGAAAACCACTTCTTCGTGTTGGAAGGGTGTTATTAAAGACGAAAATATAAATTGACGCATTTGCCTTTTGTTATTTTTCTATTTCCCCCCTTTATCCCTAAGATTTAACGGCATACCAAATGGATGCTAACGGTATGAGTGTTTTTTGCACAAAAACATTTGAAACAATGGAATTTTCTATAATTTCTAATAGGTAAGGGGGTATATCGCAAAATGAAATATTTTCAAGGGGGTATTCTGCTATTAATCTTTATTTAAATCTCTATACATCTCTCCAAGTTTTTCAACATATTTTGTTTTGTATTGAATTTTTTTTAAAAAAATTGACTTTTTTTAATCTCTATTTATAATTGTGTAACAAATTACATTACATTAATGTATACCTATGTTAGAGAAACATTACAAATTTCTTAAATTCAATTACTCTAGTTATAATCTCTCCAGACAAGCAAAAACATTATTTTCCAATATTCATAACACAAAAAACAAATAGTCAAATACTCTCTCTTTACCGAACAATTACAAACTACATGACGCATGACTTGAAAACCCACTGCAATCTGAATTAAATTGTCTGAAATAAAATACCAAAAAATTAATGAATGGACTTAAATTAAAGAAATATATTGAAAAAAATAAAAGGAATTTTGGAGAGAGAAAAATCACGTGTCACGCATTGAGAGTACACCTCTCCTCATACCGACAATAGCTAGACCTATGGCTATTTTATTGAAGAATACATTTACAATGTGATCATATACATGTATTTTCTAGCATCCTATAGACAAGCATGCGTATGTGCCATTTGTTTAGACTTGTCGGTGTAAGAATGAGGAGAATGTTGCCTCAAAATGTAAAACCTCGAGAGGTCAAACTTGTGGTCCATGAAATTGATGAGAGCTGTATTGAATGTACATTATTACTATGGAAGATCAATAATGTGCATTCTTGAGCAAAAAAAATTGGATTGGATCAAGCAAGCAATGAACAAAGCTTTAAGAATGATAGAATGGTTGCTAATGTGCTTTGTCAACTTTGTTTTGTGGAGTGCACATTGGTAGAGCACAATGATGAAGATTGTGTATTTCTTTCGATAGGCATACTAATGCTGTGAGAAAGGCCGTCCATCTGAAGAGTTAATGCTTATAGAGACATGGTAAATATTGTTATTAGAAGCGTATTATAGAATTATTAAGGACAGATGTATGAGGGAATATTGTGTGGATGTCCGTCCATGAGGGGATGATACTGTTATTATTATTGCAATGAATAAATGCATGTTGATCTGATGTTCACTTTTTACTGTGAGAACGTATGAGGATTAATGTCACGCATCCAGATTGCTCTTTTCCCCGTATAACAAGATCATCGGTTAGGCATATGATCTATTTCATCAAAAAGTATACTAATTATATGATCACAAGTATTTTATAACATCCTATTCATAACGTGTGCCAATTGTTCGAACTTTTTTGATCTAAAAATGAGAGAACTGAACTTTTGGATGGACAAACTTTGCGGTCCGGGAAAGTAGGCTTGGACTTCGGATGGAGGCCGAGGGGCCTAGCAGAGACCCTACAAACTAGAAGAGCACCCAAAAAGCAACTCAAGAGGCGGCAAAATTCTATCTTTCCAAAGGGAGTTCTCTGATCGAGGTAAAATCCGACGAGGAAGTTTGTGAAGACGTACATTTCTTAGCTACTGTAATTAGGATTCCTTCAAAAATCAAGGGGGAAAAAAATCGAACCCTAAAAAGTACAAAAAAGTTTTAAGTACGTGGAGTACCAAGACCTGTTGGCGGATGAAAATGGGTCGGAGCTTCTGAGGGAGTACGTAAATGTGGCGTTTGTGAGTTCATCGCCACCACAGGAAGAAATTGTCGAGGGGTTTGAAGTTAAAGACGCCGTTGATGCTTTCCACGGGATGAGTGGTGGATTGGTGTTGTAAGGAGAGTAATTGACGGAGGTTCGAAGTTTGTAGTCACTTTTCAAAACCCTCCAGACGAGTTCCAAATTGGAGTTACAGACCTGCGGGGTCCAGTGGGATTGGGTCGATGGACTGTGGGTCTGACCCGTTCTGCCGGTAAAGAACCAGAGTTTTTAGGGTTTATGAGGTGCAACATTTTCGTCTTATTTGTCCGAAATATTGTTTTCGCTTTCTTCTCCTCTTCATCCTCGTGCATTTCCGACTATTTAGGGTTTTTAGGGTTTATGAGGTTCTATTTAGTTTTCCTATTTCATTTTCGGGGTTGAAAGGTGGCCAATTACTTAAGTAATGCGTTCATAAGTTGACATTTTTGGCTGTATTTAGGAATTATTATATAACAGAAGTATAGTATCCTTATAGCGAGTTCGATATATTGTGAATTTTTACATTCCTCTATTCATATTCTGATATTCCTCATTTGCTAGGCTTTCATATTGGAAAAAAAAAAGGCTCTCTCGCGCTCTGTAATTTTTTTCTTCCGTGTTTGTGGGTTTATTTTTTTGGTGAGTCATGCTTTCATATATGTTTTAGAAGGTAGGTATTACTCTGATTACAATGATAGAGTAAGTTCAGTCTTGCTGATAGTTACATTTGGGAGGTAAAAACCTTTACACCTGTCTTTTCATGGTAAGTTACATAATTTTCAAAAGTTTGATGTTCTTTAGCATGTGATGAAGCTGTTGCATTATTTGTCAGTGGAAGCTGTTGAAAAGGTAACAGGGGCGCTAGAGTCGATTATTGAATTTTCATTATGACATTCTTGTAAATGTGTATAACTTGTTCTAATTTTAAGAACTGATGTACTGTGTTGGTCATTGACTTACAAGATGATAGCGCTTTCAACTTCTATTCTTTATATTTCTATTCTTATTGTTTTTGTGGAATATTCAGAAGAGCACAGCAGCTTTGATGTTTGAAGTGGGGACAAAAGTAGAGGTTTCATTTGATGCAGAATATTGTCGAGATGCCTGGTTCCCGGCGACTATATTCAAAAAATTAGGAAACGGATCTTTCCTAGTGGAGTACCAGAGCCCGAAAGTTGGTGATGAGGCTCGGCCTCTGATAGTAACCATTGACCCCTTCCACGTCAGACCTTGTCCACCACTTCTTAGGAGTAAAAAATTTGATTTACTGGAAAAAGTTGATGCATCCTTCGATAATGGTTGGTGGAGTGGAGTAATTACAAAAGAGCTTGAGGATAGTTGGTATCTTGTCTTCTTCAAGCAGACGAATAAGAATAGGAAATTCCATCTTTCGGAAATAAGACCACACATGGAATGTAAAGATGGCAAATGGATCACTTCTTCCACGGTTTGCCCTAGCTTTTTACTAAGCTGATTCAAATTCTGGTTTGTTTGTGGTGGTCAGTAGTGCCCTTGGCCTCCTTTTATATATCTAAAACAACTATGTTCATAAAATGTTTTGGGGTTTCTAGCTGTCGCTAGATGCATGTAGTTTTCAAGGAGTTCAATACTCTTTATGATGTAGCGACTAATACTTTTTTGATAGGAAGGAGGCAGAAGGATCTTTCTTGTCTATGCATTGCATGTGGTAACTAGGCTAGTAGTACTTCTGGTTTCAACACTGAACTGAATGGATTACTGAAAAAGATCCTGTTACATTCCTGCTTTCTTTCAGGGCATTAGGTTGTATTAAATTTGTTTGCCATTGTTTTATTTTATTCAATCCATGGATAAATTCAATCTTCAACCTTAAGAAGGGAGATAAATTTGAGGTTAATCTATCTTTATTCACGGTGATACGTTGGTTTTAATTTGGTAACTCAACTTTAATTTGTTTCAAATTAGTCATTCAACTTTGAATTTGTTTCATGCTAATTACTTTAACTTTAATTTGTTCCAAATGAGTCACTGAACTTCAAGTTTTAGTTCACATTGATCACTACATCAGTTTTCATTTTTATAACAATATTAATTTTGATGACCATGTATTTGCCATATTGGAAAGGGGATTCATTTGAAAATTTCTTGACTTGATGCTAATTCAAGTAGAAGATTTCGAAGTTGAAAGGAGAATAACATAGCTTAGAAACAAATTTTATAGTTGGGAGACTAATGTGGAACAAATTAAAGTTCGGTGGTCTCTATGAAACATATCTTGAAGTCGGATGATTAATTTATAGCAAACAAATATTTAGTGGCTAAATTGAAACCCACTTAACCAGTTGAAGTTTTTACCCATAAACTATCATCACTGTTGAATTTGGCCCTTGGGCCCAAAATCTTAGGCCATGTTTGGTTTTGATAAAAATCAAATTTTTAGTAGATTTTGATGAAAAATGATGAAATGTGTGTTTGAAAGTTGATAAAAGTTGTGGGTCCAATGAAATATGTGGTTGAAAATGAGTTAGAGAAAAAATGGATTTTAAGAAATGGAAGCCAAACAAGGGCTTAATTTGCAAATATATTTCTGCAAAATACTCCGTGTAGTTTAAATGATTTGTATCTTATCATGTTGGGCACGGAAGGTTGGACAACTTAAATTGTAAACTGTCTTTTACGGTTACTTATGATTAAATATTATTTATTACCTGTTTTTCTAATATTATTTCCAGTTTGTTCTGTTTGCACTAATATGTCTGTGTTATTGTAACATTATCTATGACTGATTTATTGTACCTGGTCTCCTAAACTTTAGTTATTGTTATATACTTTATTACCTGAAAATATGTTCATCTACTATGTGGAATTCAATTGGGTTATTCCCTAATATCTTTGGCATTTCTTCCAGAATGTCTCAATCGCATCTTCAGAAGATGGAAAACAGGGAAGTCATATTTGCACCCATGACGCTTCGGTGGCAGTAAGGAGCTCCGGCAATGGAAAGGAAAAGTCTAAAGAGGAAATGCCTTGTTCATTGAACTCGATGGAGAATCGGATGGAGCAATCAACTCATTGCAATCAACAACCTTATCATGTTAGTGATCCATTGAAAAAGAGAAGGCGTCTTTCACCTTCTGGTTCTTCTGATACACTTTCACAGCCTCTGAAGAAGCTCAAGAAAGGAAAAGCAGTAGCCTCGTCTCTTGCAACTCATCAACAAACTATACTTGAAACACCTAGTAGAGCAGTGCTGGATGGTTCTGTAAGCCCAACATCTGGAAATACCATGACCAGCTCTGTCAAACCACTCGTGCCTCAGGATCTGTCCTCTAATAATCCTTACTGGGGGAGGAGAAGTGTGAGTCACACCTCCGCATAATTTCCTTATCATATATTATGTTCATCTTGCTTATTCAATTGAATACGGTGAAATACCTGAAGATCATGAAAACACGCTGCAAATTCAAGCTGCTAACTGGTAGCTATGGTTTTAGTCCCTCCTGTTTAGTGAAGGAACTTTGCTGATACTACTGTAGTCAAAAGCAGACAAATTCTAGAGGAAGAACTAACCTGGAGATGTTTGTGTATGACTGTCATATTGGCCATTATCGATATGTGTTTCACTGAACACGTATGAACACACGAAATGCTTCAATAACTCAGGAGAAATAAACTGGTCTTCTGCTACTCCAAGCCAGTGAAAACTATTACAGTTTTCACGAGGTATTAATGTTCCATTGGATGCATTTTTTAATCTGATTAGGTTATGTATAGCCACTGGCCGTCTCTTCTAGTCGAATTGAGTGTTATTGGTTGGATTATATGAATTGACCATAACTGGGCACCTTACGCAAGTTTAAAGCTACTGAAAACTGGTTTTAAATATTTGTCAGTAAAAACTACAAGCCAAACAGAACCGTAAGAGAAGATCAAACAAGCCTAATTGAGAATTTAATGCCTATACCTGTGTTGTTCGTGCTATATTTATGGTTTCTGCCAACTTTTATGCAAAAAATTGTTACTCTTACTTCGTGCAGCAGAGAAAACAAGGAAAACAAAAGAACCTTACATCCAGTTCTACCAAGAAAAGAGGAAGAACGCAAACATCACAAATTGGAATCCCAGAACTATTTGTGGAAGGTATTTTGTTGCATTCTTGCTCTTAATTTGTTTTAATTTTTTATTATCAAGTTACTGTGACTGGAAAATTTATTAGCAGGTAAGGGGCTCAATTTGGTGGAAAACGCTGCAGATTTTCAAAAGGAGAGTGTGAATAAGGGAACTGATTTGGGCATCGTCTTAGGTTTGGAATGTACCAAATCGGGGAGTTCAAGACGTAAGACAGGGATTTTAACAGGTAATAGGGCTCGGAAGTCCCATGGTAAAGAATCTTTGAAGCCTGTGAGTGTCCGGGAGCAGCTATCAAATGATTCTGCTGCACAGAATATAAAGGTAAATACAATCATTGGAATGACACTTGTTTATATATGGTTTTGAATCTTGATGACGAGGCTTTCTCTGCAAATATTTAAGGACTGGTTTGCAAAGCCAGCTAACATGAAATCGTGAAATTTGGTGGGACTAATTAGTTAAAAGATCAAACCATTCATCAATAAGTTATGCCCCCGTTTGACAACCATTATTAAAAATTCATTTTTCTACATACTCATTTTTTACCACACATTCGCACAATCAAATATTCTACACGTAAAACCAAAAAATTTCCTTACCTTTTAACTACACATTCTTAAAAAATTCACTATTCAAAACCTTGTTTTTGCCAAATAATGGCCATCAAGGGGTAAATCTGCATTCTAGATTTATTGAGATATACGCTAAAAGGGTCTACAAGGGAAATAAACTAATATTTTAGGATCTATTTGTAATTCCTTGTTTGTAAGATTCATTTCTCTTAAAAATGTTAGTGAAAAAACACTTTGTAATCATAAAGTTGCCTTTAATTTCAATATGCATTCTTTGATGTCAGTTTCTTGAAATGGTAATGTTGTATTATTGAAATTGTAAATTGATCAGGTGTTGTTTTCCATACTACCTAATATATAAAAGGGCTTTTGAGTAATTTTTTTTTTGGTAAATTTTTTTAGATTATAATCTTTGATAATAGTTCTTTGGAACTCATACATTGTCCATAGTGATTCTTTTGCCTTTTTGCTCATCTTTTTCCTTTAAGAATTAGACTACAGTACCTCGGTCCTTTTCACATTTCCCTTTCATTATGTTTATAGCGCTAATCTTAAGTTCATCTTCTTATCTTTCTTTTATTGGTTCGTGCTACATGATTTCCATCTAATGGTTCATTCCTCATCTCAAGTCAAAATTCATATTTCCGTGCTAGTTTGTCTCACTTTTTTGGTTCATTTTTACTCTAATCCTGGGCATTTTTAACTTTAATTGAATTTGTGGCTTAAATTATTAGTGGTAAATTGCGATTTCCAGTTATTGTTTCTTTGAATCCCTTACTTTGCTCCTCCCCTCTTGCAAAAATAAAAGAAAAGAAGAAAAGAGCGAAGTATTAAAAAAAAAACATAATTTTCCTTTTTTTGGTTTCCATCCTATTCCCAACAAATAAACAACTTATTTTGATTACTATTAATTAGTATGTGTAATAGGGTAAATATATTTTCCTTTGTGAGGTGAGGCATAAGCATAAACCAAAACAATGTAAAAACATTAGTAAAATGAAAAATAAGCACATAATAAATCAAAACAATATTTAACATTCATAATAAAGCAATTTAAATTGTGAAAATTAACAAAAGAAAAATATGCAAAGTAGCAAAAAAGAAACAATTACTTTAGTTGATGGGATAATGGACTATTTTCAAAGTGAGTCTATGATAAATACAAATTTTTTTGTGTTTTACTTTTAGTATTAGCTGTTTCTGAGTGTGGGTTAATCAGAAAACACAGTTTTTAATGTTTTAGTAATAGCTAGTGGGGGTAGAAGGCTACTCATAAAGCGGGTCAATCAGAATTTTTAATGTTTTATGGGCTCACGATTAAAACAAAGTAAACAAGTCTGGATAATTAAGTAAAGCATGCTTTGCAAGTCTTGAATGAGGCATATACCTCCAAAAACTGCATAAAAAACCACGTCTGGAGGCATTTTTTTGTTCGCCTTGCTATGAGGTGGGTCTCAACTCTCAATCAGGATTTTTAGACAATGATGAGTATATTGGCCTTTCTAGAACCTAGTTATTTCAAATCCTTATCTTTAATTAATTTTCTGTTTACTTAAATGCTCTTGCCGATTGTTTTATTACTGTTGTGCTATCTTTAGGAGAGTAAACAATCAGGTACTGAAGTGAACATTCAGAAGAGAAAGAGGGGAAGGCCTCGAAAGATATTGACCAAAAACCCACAAACTACAGTAACAGGTCTGTGCATTCGTTTTTCAGTCTTCTTTTTTCTTCCTTATATCCTCCTTGATCAGTGAATTTCTTTTCCTTAATGTTATAACAACTTTATAGATTTTTGCTGATTGAAAGATTCCTGAAATTTAGGTGCTACACCAAAAGGAGAAGTTTTGGAAGATGAAATGGTCACAAAAGATTGCGCAGAAAATGAAGTTGGTTCTCACGCAAGTGGTGAAGTTGAGATGTCAGGGCTGAAGGGCTCGGTGTGTAATCAGGAAATGACAGCACACAAGGATCATGAGAATCTCATCTATGGTCTGCCAAAGCAGACAAATAGGTCCGTCGATGTGATGAAAAGGACACTTAAAGAAGTCCCAGGCGAGAAAGTTGCCGGGATGTCAATCAATTCAAATGAGAAGAATTCATCGAAGAGAGGAAAAAGACGTTCTGCAGATCAAAAGATTGCATCTCAATTTCAAGGTAACAGCTTTTCTATGCTACAGGCAGTTACGTTCTTCAAGATACTGGTTTGGAAGCACTGCAATACTTTTAACCTCTATTTGCATTTTGCAATTTTTGGGATGCGGTGATCATAGAGAATGTCAAATTGTAGAAGTATATGGACTAGTTTATTGATGCTTGTCGTTTATAAATTGTTAATGTTACATCTGCTGATGTTATCCTTTCCTGCATTGTTTCTGTAGGTGCATCACGCGGGAAAACCATGGATTCAAATGGCAAAGTCTATGAGGCCTGGAAAGTCGTCGCTGAAGTACCTGGAGGCAATAACTTGGACGAGGAACCTCTTTCAAAGTGGATTGAAGGAACACAGAATCCAAAGGCTTTTGATGGCACAGGTATAACACTGATTACTCTTTCTTTGCTATCCCACAACTTTTAATGTCTAGATTACCTAATAATATCGATTTTCTGCAGATGTTCTCCCCACAAGGACTGCTGAGCAATGTATCGAATCCCACAAGAAGCAAAATGAAATTGCCGTGCCAAGTGAGCAGCAAAGCTTGCCCTTTGTGAAGAACACAATGCTTTGGAAAATGATTGAATCCATGGAAGTTTTCCAAAGAATTCCCCAAAACCCACATTTCAAACCTCTGGAATCTTATAAAGAAAGTTCTCGTGAAGGTTTTGCTATAGGTTATATGGTTACCTTTTCGAGCCTGGTTGATAAAGCTTCGAATTTGCAATTCAATGATCCTAAAAGCATAATGGATGACATTTTGGAAACGCTTGTGGACTTGGAAAGCCATGGATTTGATATTCAGGCAGTGCGCGACCGCATTACTGGCTTGGGATCAGTGAAAGAAAGGCAGGAAAATCTTAGGGGCCAGTTAGAGGAAATTAACGGCCAAATTGTTGAACAGAGTCTCGAGATAAATAAGGTGGACGAAGAGATCGGTGAGATTAACAAACAGATAAGGAATTTGCATGAAAAGCTTTTGGTTGCCAGAGCAGCTGAAAAGAAGAAGAATCTTGAAATTGCTACTTTGCAGTCTAAACTGCAGGAAGTTAAAGAAAGCATCAATAATGTCAAGGGTGATTTTGAATGCTTGGCTGGCGCGCCTTTGCAAAATGCATGATTCTGAAAAGACTCTTTTGTTGCAAGGAGCACAAGACACATCATTGATTTTGAGTCTTGCTGTGATTGTCTGTAGGAGACATGGATTGGGAATTGTAATCCTGTGTTGGAATGTATATTTTTAGGTGTTTAGTAAGACAGACCTGGTGAACGGGGTAAGCTTTTGTCGTTTCAAATTCTAGTTACTTTCTTCGATGACCTTTTTCTCGGGTAATTAGTTTTTGCTGTAATGATTTGATTTGGCTACTTTTCTTTCGTTGCAGCAATAGCAGGTTTTAACTTATCTTATGTGCAATTCATATGGGGTATTCGATAGGGGTATGGTGTAAACTTGGGCGTTTCGAGTGTACTGGCCAACAAAAAGTCATGACCTGACCAAGCTGTCAAAACTTCAAAGCCAGTTTCATCTTGCACGACATGACGGATCCCAGCTGCTTTTCTTGCGTAGCCAATGACTTTCTTCTACCTTATATTAGTGATCAATATGAATTAGGGTTAAAGCAGTTGAGAACATCATGGTCAAAAGCTCACAATGCCTAGAAAATAAGGCAAACCCTTAATTATTTTGGTGGATTTGACCCAAAAACAGCATAACACTAATCTACTGTGAAACCAAGTGCTTGTGGACAAGAACATTATACCTCTAGTCGACTGAGACTTTTGTTCACATATCTTCAATAGTGCTTTTAGTTCGTCTTCCACGATTAAAAATGAATTCATTCTGTAATATGAATAAATTTTGTTTCGAGGGAATATTTCAAAAAGTTATATTTTCAGAGCTTTTTTTTATCAAAATAATTATGTCACAGAGTGATTGCTCTCGTTTTTCTTCTTAGATTTGAAAGTTGTAGGTAATCCTTCATCAAAACTATTGTTGTAAAAGAGTTTTTAAAAGTCAAAAGTGTCAAGTGGTTAATTAGGAGTCTTAGAGTTCGAATATAGAATGAAGGGAAAAGAGTTGGCGCAATTTCGCTTGCCTATCTTCCAATTGATGTTTAAGCGGTAAAACTAGAAGTTGCGTTGCTTGCTTGATGCCTAGATTTCGCTCGAGTAACACATCGTCATTTGTGTGACGCTGAGCGAATGTATTATGAGAAAACCTAATTCACGTTTTTTAAGATTTTTATCCAGCCGCCATTCGAAAAAATAGAGTTGAACATTGAGTTAAACAAGTGATTACTTCCTCCATATCATTCCTAAAGTTCAACATTCATATTTATTTATCATTGCATTGAAAAATATCAACCTCATATAAACCAAACACTAAAACACATACTTCAATAACATCTGTCAATGTTCTAAAGATCAAGGAAGGTGATTAGAGTTTCTACTTGTTGGAGAACGATGAGTTCTCATTGATCCACATGAGATAGAACACAATCTAGGATGACTTTGGTAATTAGAGTCAGGAAATCAGAAAGTATTAGGGTTAGTCAAGTTTGACAGTACTATATTTTGATTCGTTTACAGTGAATTTTTACTAGATTGGGCAAAGAACTTTTACCCAGTTACAGGTTTTCTTCATCAACAACTTTCAAGTGTTAGTTATTTTTTCAGTGATTTATTATCTGTGACAATTCAACATTGAATAGTAGTGCATGTGAATTCATCTGGATTAATTAATAATTGTGACTTGTTGCATTTATTAATTGATAAATTTAATTTTCGCATAAACGCATATTCACTCCTTCTAGGTGTTAGTTGGGTCAAATTTTTTTATTTCAAGTGGTATCAGAGTCTCATTTCGATTCCTGATCCATATTTAATCTAGATGAGCCAATCTCTTTTCGTGCCTTCGTTTTTTTTACGGAAGCAATTTTGCAGATTGGAAGGTTAAGATAAGAGCATTCTTTATATCTCTAGATGAAAGGATTTGGGTTTGTGTACAAAATAGTTGGGCCGCCAATTCCTCTATCGTTTCAGGTGTAGTTACTCCCACGGACATTTCTCTTTGGACCAAAGACGAACTAGTTGATTGCATTTGGAATAGTAAATGACTTTATGCCCTATTTATGGTGGTGTTTGCTAAAGAGTTTATGAGAGTGTCGATATGTGAAACCGCGAAATAAGTTTTGGGATATTTTAGAGACCACAAATGAGGGAACCAAAATCGTTAAGAACTCCAAGTTGTATATGTTAACCACTATGTTTGAAGAAATTAGAATGAAAGACAAAGAACGTTCGATGAATTCTACGCGAAGTTGAATGACATCGTGAACTCTAGTTTCAATATAGGTGAAAAAATCCTCGAGTCTAAAATTATTCGAAAAGTCCTTAGATTCTTACCCGAGAGGTTTAGACTTAAGATTACTGCAACTAAACATAGCAAGGACTTAAATGCAGTTAAGTTTGAGAAACTTGTAGGATCCCTTTGAACTTATAAACTCGTCATATCTCAACCAAAGAACAAGTCTATAGTCTTGAAAACTGTTAGGAAAGAAAATTATGATTCATCTGATAGAATTACTCAATGATGTGTAAACAACATACTTTATTAAGAATTTCCAAAAAATGTTTGGAAATAAGAAAAAGACTAAAGAGAGATAGAGGTGATTTTAGTGAGATTAAAAGGAGATCTAATTTTGTGAGATGTCATAAGTGTCAAGGTTTTGTCCACTATAGAAGTGAGTATCCTAATAGTAAGAGAAATCAGGGTAAAGCTATGAATGCAACTCTCACTGATGACGAGTTTAGCTAGGATAATCAAAGTAAAATGTCTACACATGAGGATAGTGAGAAGTTTATGGCCTTCATTGTTTGGATTAAAAGTGAATCTGATAAGGATAGTGAGAAGGTTGAGGAAGTAGATAGTGATGAGCAAATTGAGGAAGATTCTAAAATGAGGATGAGATTCGTTAAGCTTGTCAAAAGTTATTTTTTGAGAGTCTTAAGATAAAGAAGGTCAATAAAGTCGTATTGAAGAAGTTTAATGAACTTGAGATAGAAAGGGAGAAACTCATCGCCGACCTTCAGGATTCTACCAAAAATCTGAGTGAGCTAACCATTGAGAATGAGAAATTAGAAATCTGGGTTAAGAAGCTTCTAAAGATTTCAAGTCTCAACTTCTTGCGTTCTCTAGTAAATCTCAAAAATTGAACAGTCTTTTGAGGTTAAACAAGTTCGCTGGGAATAAGGGAGGTATATATAATCAGACCAATCATAATATGACTGTACTTTTAAAACCATTTTCATCCTTATCACCAACCAGTCTATGTATGTTCCTAATCTTGAACTCAAGAATAAGGGTATTATAGGATGGAAGCCTATTAGACAGCGTAGGACTTACCAATCTAGGAATAGATATCAGTGACCACATAACTTTGGACCTATGTTTATCCCTACGTGTTTCAATGGTGGTGAGTTAGGAGATATAAGACTTAGGTGTCATAAATTCATTGATAGAAATAGAAATCAAAATTTTACTAGAGTTAGAAATCAGGATTTTGATAATCAAATTAATTTCCTCACTAATCAAATGAGTCATTTGATCAAGTTAATGATACAGTTGACTCGAAATAAGTCTTTCACTAAACATGTTAGGGTGAAAAAAAGTAATTTGGAAAGTTTTGAAATTGATCATGGAGCCCTTAAAGATAAGAGCGTTTGTAAACCAAATTGATTAGGTACTTTTGATGCATGCTTATACTTTTTAATTGATTCATTCATTATTGCATGCATTTCATATATACTAGTTTTGTGCTCGTGCGATGCACGTGTTGGGTTATTTTGAAGGTAATGTTAGTGTGTTAAATTATCGTGAATTATAT
>CAIGRL010058743.1:0-27090 GCA_903798325.1 Fraxinus xanthoxyloides | reverse complement strand
AAATTACAAAATTGAAGCATGACATCTTTGTTTTCCATCAAGGTGATTCAAAGTCTTTTGACGAAGCTTAGAACAGATTCAAGAACATGCTTCGAAAGTTTTCTCATCACGACATGAGCAAGGGGCTCCAGGTCGAATACTTCCATACGGGATTACTTCCATCATTCAAAAGCATAGTGGATTCTTCATCTAATGGTTCATTATCAGCAAAAATCATTGATGACGCATTGAAACTATTCAAGATAATGGCTACTACTTCAACAATTTGGTCTTCTAGACGGGTTGTTCAAAGGAGGTGCCATGTGTATACGAAGTGGATGCTTACTCAGCCTAGTCCACAAAAATGGACTCATTATTCCATAAGGTGGAGAACATATAACAGATAGCTAACGTTGTACAAGCCAAAAAGCCAAGCTGTAAGGATTGTGGAGCAAATCACAATACAGTTGACTGCCCAATTTTAGCTTAAGGTAAGGTATGGAACGAGTGGACTTCGTACAATGTAGATAACGTCAACAAATTAATCCACATTCAGAAGCCTACAACCCTCCAAGGTCAGTTTCAGCAGTTGGAGAAAAAGTTGCAATTGAAACAACTCTCCAAGGTCAAAGTGATGCTATTAAAAATCTAGAGACTCTAGGGAATAGATGGTACTATCTATGAATGGAAAAGCCTCAGGTTCAATACCCAACAATACAGAGATCAACCACAAGGAACACGCCAAAGCGATAACAACTAGAAGTGAGGTGTAACTATCAGAAATACATGTCAAGAGGCCAGCTGCGAGTAAGGAGAAAATGCCTTCTTCGGATGAGGAGTAAGTTGAACAGACACCTGATTTGCTAATGAGAGTTTAGAAACACCAAAGGTTAAAGAGAACGATCCTATCAATCCCTATAAGCCCCCTATTCCATATCTCCAGAGATTGAAAAAGCACAAGTTGGATCAACAATACAAGAAATTCCCTGAGGTCTTCAAGAAATTACACATCAACATTTCGTTCGCCGATGCAATTATTTAAATGCCTAGCTACGCTAAGTTCTTGAAGGACATTCTATCTAACAAACGTAAGCTAGAGGAACATGAGATGGCAATATTAACTAAGGAGTGCAGCATTAAAATCCAGAAAAAGCTACCACCAAAACTTAAAGACCCAAGGAATTTTATTGTACCTTACACTATTAGGAATTGTCATTTCGATAAAGCTTTATGTGACTTAGGTGCGAGTATTAATTTGATGCCATTTTATATTTTTAGGAAACTCGGTTTAGGAAAGGATAAAACAACAATGGTAACTATGCAGCTTCGATCCCTTACCCATCCAAGAGAGATTATAGAAAATGTGCTGATTAAAGTGAAGAAATTCATCTTTCTACGGATTTACATATTCTGGCATGGAAGAAGATAAGGATGTACCACTTACGTTGGGTCAACCATTCTTAGCTACAAGGTCGACCATTCTTAGCTACAAGGAGAGCATTTATTGATGTACACAAGGGTTAGTTGATTTTGAGGCTCGACGAGGAACAAGTTGATTTCAATATCTTAAAGGCCATGAAATCCCCTACTGAGTCAGATAGGTGCTTTCAGATATATGTAATTGAAAAAGTCCAAGGCACATTTCTGTTGTACAATTCGTCATACTTGTTAAAGCCTGTATTGCACATTCTGAATTCACTCGCTCTGATTCTCTTGATCTTCAAACATGTGCGAGGTTCTGGGAAACTAAACCACCATACACGCGAAAATGTCAGTTTGAGGAACTAGGAACTGGTCCTATAATGCCACTACTTTCTATTCAATAGCCTCCAAAATTGGAACTTAAGCAGCTACTGCCTCATCTTCCTTATGCTTATTTGGTGGATTTCTCTACACTCCCGGTGATTATTTCGATCTCGTTCAATGAAGTGGAGGAAGAGAAACTACTATAGGTACTTCGAAAAAATAAGACAACAATTGGATGGTCTATCACGGATATTAAATGGATCGGCCCTTCACTTTGCATGAAGGAGAATTTTAAACCTTGTATAGACGGTCAGAGAAGGCTAAATCAAAACATGAAAGAGATGGTCAGGGCTGAAGTATTGAAACTCCTAAACGCCAACGTTATTTACCCGACATCAGATAGTGCGCGGACCAGTCCATCCCAAGTTCTACCTTAGAAGAGTGGTATTACAATGGTGCAGAACGAGAAAATGAGTTAATTCTCAAGCAAACTGTTACAGGCTGGAAAATGTACATTGCTTACCAGAAACTCAGTATTGCTACTCGAAAGGATCACTTTTCCCTTCCATTCATCTATCATATGCTAGAACAGCTAGCAAAACATTCTCACTACCGTTTTCTTGATGGATACTCTGGGTATAATCAGATATCTCGTAGCACCAGATGATTATGAGAAAATCACTTTCACGTGTCCCTATGGTACTTATGCTTACCGTAGGATATCGTTCGAGTTATGCAATGCTCCTGCTACTTTCCAACGTTGCATGATGGCGATATTCTCATATATGGTTGAAAAATTCATAGAGATCTTCATGGATATTTTTCAGCATTCGGATCGTCCTTCGATGAATGTTTGGAGCATTCGAGATTGGTATTGCAAACATGCAAAGAGATAAACTTGGTATTAAACCGGGAAAAATGTCATTTCATGGTTCAGGAGGGCATTGTGTTGGGACACAATATATCAGCAATGAGAATTGAGGTGGACAAGGCAAAAATTCAGGTCATTGAGAACTTACCGTCATCGACGTCAGTTAAGGGTGTTCGTAGTTTTCTAGGACATCCTGGGTTTTATAGACGGCTCATTAAAGACTTCTTGAAGATCACAAAGCCCCTATGTAACCCACTAGCCAAGGACGTCATATTTAACTTCTCTGAAGAGTGCTTTAAGGCTTTTACCACGTTAAAAGAGAAGCTGGCTTCAACACCAATGATCATTGTACCGGATTGGAGTTTGCCGTTTGAATTAATATATGATGCTAGTGATTACACGGTGGGGGCTGTATTGGGACAGCGGAAGAATAAGATATTTCACGTGATATAATATGTAGGTAAAAACTCGACCAACCCCAGCTAAACTATGCCACTACTGAGAAGGAATTGTTAGCTGTGGTCTATGCCTTTGATAAATTTTGGTCATATTTTGTGGGATCAAATGCCATAGTCTATACCGATCATGTCACCTTAAAGTACTTGTTGATGAAGAAGGATGCCAAACCGAGATTTTTCCATTGGGTGTTATTTCTACAAGAATTTGAATTGGAGATAAGGAACGAGAAGGGCAACGAAAATGTGGTAGCAGACCACTTATCTCGATTTGAACTGTGAGAGCATAATGAATCAATCGAGATTAATGAGTTTTTCCCAGATGAGCAGATTTTAGCAGCATGGGGTGCCTTGGTATGCTGATATCGTAAACTAGTTGGCCAAGTATATCACCTCACCTAATTATTCAAGTTATTAGAGAAAGAAGTTCTTCACTGACTTGAAATATTATTTTTGGGAAGATCTCATTCTATATGGGCGAGGAGCACATCATATTATTCGACGATGTGTGCCAGAAGAAGTGCCTAAAATACTGGAGTAATGTCACTCATATGCATAGCAGGACATTTGGGGGCATCTAAAATAGCAGCAAAAATTCTACTATCTGGGTTCGATTGGCCTTCATTATTCTGAGATGCCTTTGAATTTGTGAAGATGTGTGATAGATGTTAGCACACTGGAAATATTTTGAGGAGGAATGAGATGCCTCTAAACGGCATTCTGGAGGTGAAACTTTTTTATGTGTGGGAAATTGACTTCATCGTTCTCAAATCAATACATACTGATTGTTATTGTCTACGTCCCCAAATTAGAGTAAGTGATAGCATTGTTAACCAACGACGCTAAGGTAGTGATTTGGTTTATAAAGAAGTATATTTTCACCCGTTATGGCAATCCTCAGGCTATCATAAATGACGGGCGCAAGCACCTTTGCAATTGTCAATTTGAGTCCTTGTTGGGTGAATATGGCGTCAACAACGTGTAGCAACTCCGTATCATCCTCAAACTAGCGACAAATCTGAAATCTCTAACAGGGAATTCATTAGGATACTTGAGTTAACAATGAGGTCTTCTAGGAAAGATTGGTCTAAGAAGGTTGACGAAGCGCTACGAGCTTACAAGATAGCTTTCAAACACCTTTAGGGATGTCTCCGTGCCAGTTAGTTTTTGAGAAAGCGTGTTATTTGCTAGTTGAGTTGGATCACCGAGCATACTGGGTAGTCAGGAATTTAAACTTTAATTTGAAGGAAGCTGGTAAAAAGGAATTGTTGCAATTGAATGAAATAGATGAATTCTAAAAGGACGCATATAAGAATCCAAAACTGTACAAGGGGCGCACCAAAAAGTGGCATGACATGAATATTCAAAGACAGAAGTTTGAGGTGATGCAAAAAGTTCTATTATACAACTCGAGACTCAAGCTATTCCTTAGAAAGTTGAAGTTAAGATGGATCGGTCCACACACAATCACTAAGGTATTTCCATATGGGATAGTTGGAATCACTCATGACAGTAAGGGAACATTTTAGGTAAATGGACATCGGTTGAAACCTTATTGGAGTAATGATTTTCCAAAAGAAAAGTCCACCATCTATCTCTAAACATTGAAGTGAACCAACCGAAGTAAAGTCGAATTATAGACTATAAACTAGCACTGGTTAGGAGGCAACACAACATTTCTTCCCTTTAATTTATTTTGCTTTATGCATTAGATTAGGAATTTTTCATATTTTTGCAATTTTTTAGTCATATTAGGTCATTCATCGTCCTTAGAGATCATTGATAGTCTATGCATGGTCCAAATTGGTTTCAAATGTGTTGTGCATAAGTTTAGAGGTGTTGGAATGGTATTTAGTTGATTCGGTAAGAAAATCACGCATTTCAAGGCAAAACGATCAAATTTTGAGCTTTTTGGGATTAACATATGTTTTCAAGTTTAAAAATATTTTGAAACCAACTTTATGGCATCCACGCACCCCTTGTGGTTTAAAATGTGTTTTGACAAGTTGTGAGGGTGTTGGAAAGTCGGGTTGCATTGGGATTGAACAACTGAGTTTTTAGTGAAACTTGACCAAAAATGAGCTTTCAAAGAGTTGAGTTGTTCTAAAAAAATTTCACATTGCACTTACTCATTACATTCAGCTGAACTTTTTTAGCATGAAAATCGAGACCTCGAGGGTTTCGATAGGTCGAAAGTGAAATAAAGTTTTTGCAACTGGGAAAACCGCCTTCTTGTTAGTCTATGTGACTGCATAGACATATCGGGAATGCGGTCGCATTCCACAAGTCAAGGCCAAGAATGGCCCTAAAAAATTGATCTATGCAACAGCAGTGGTTTTCTCTATACAGTCACATAGAGTTAAACGTGCCCCCAAACCGAATTTTAAACCCTGGCTTTCACACCACACAACCCACGCTCGCCTCATTCTTGGCACACTACCTACGCACACGGGCTCACTTTACACTCATCATCCACGACACCTCCTTAATGCATATATCGAAATGGTGATTCCCACTTAGTATTCATTTTCCATTCCTTCAATTTTGCATCAGAAAATAGGCATGTTTTCCTCTTGCCCGTTTTACTTCTTTAATTTGAAATTTCTTGGTGTACGAATAAATTTGAATACGTGTTGGGTTATGAACATTGTTGAGTTAAGAATTGATTGTTGTGAAGTGTGGAAATAAGGGTTTTAGTCCACGTTCATTTCATAGCCAAATCTATGAAAACATGTAGTGCCTTCAACGTGTTCGATAAACTGCATAGGAGAAAATTGGTATTGAATTAGGGTTCATTTAACAATTGACATTGTTTATATGCACTTTGAATTTATTTTTGGTGTTGACATTCATTGAAAATTAGGTATAAAAACACCATCACTAAATGAGACACACATTGCACACACATCACTTAACGTCACCCAGTTTGTCCTTCAATTTTCTAACCCAAACAAAGTCTGTTTGACCTCAAATTTGAATATGTGTAAGAATAATATACATCTTTCAAATACCCGAAGATTGTTAGAGAAAATTTCGATTTTTCTCGACGGAGTCCAAAGGCAAACTTGCTTGGTCGAACATGGTTTTAAATGCAAAAATATCATTTTTATATTAGGTTTGTGAACTGCATCTTGAAGATTTTATATAGTACCCATCCTTCATTATATATTCTTTCGAGCATGGCATCTTTGATTACGCAAGTAGCATGAACATTTTGAGATAAGTTTAGGGATTTGGTGTTCATCTTCCTATGTTGTCTTCAAGTACTGTAGCATTCATTTATGCATCACATATGACTTGTATGTTTCGATTTTCTTTGTGTTGCAAAATACCTCCTAAACGCACCTCCAAATGAAAAGAAAAAGTAGCCTCTATTTTAGGCACTGCAAGAACTCGGGGACTTGAATGGGGAATACGAAGATCAGAGGAGTATTCTGAGCTCCATTCTCTTTATCTTAATGTGAATTTGTCTTTATCATTACGTAGTCTTTAATATTACCTTTTTTTATTAGTAAAAACATTGAGCACAATGTTTTACATAGGTTCGGGGGTGGCATTCATCATATTTTACTATAGTTTTAGTGTGATTATGTGTGTTAAAAACATTGCAACTTTTATTCAGTTATGTTCAGTTTTTATATAATTGTTTTATAACATTAGATTATAGTTATAGTTTTGTGCGTTTGTATGGGTTTGATAACTTAGCCGGCTATGATGTTGAATATTGGAATAGGTATGAATTGTGAGTAATGAAAATAGTGTACTGTTAGATTAGTCAAAACTCGTTGGTATGAAACTTGACATTTTCTATGCACGATACTCATGTTTGACATATCGAGATTGTATATGATTCATTATTTAGAAATAGTTGAACATAGTAAGTGAACCCGAATAATCTTTACAGTATTAATTATTAATCCAACTATAGGGCAGTTTAAAGATGGTTGAGTTGTTACAAGGGAACATCGAGATGAGTAGGGATTCCGTACATGATATTAATTTGTGTGGATTGTCTGAAACCAATGAGACGAAGATGAGGTGAAAGTTTTTAAGTTAGAGGTTAGTTTTAGAAAGAAAAAAATGTCTAAAAGGAAAGGGGCACTGCAATAATCTTTGAGTGAATAAAAGCATCTTTTCAAGGCTGTATAACTCGAGTAATTAAATCTATAAGGGTAGTTTAAAACATGATGCCCTATGGTCATCTGACTTGGGAGTTATCGGTTTAAGTCTCATTACATAGGTTATTTAGAAAGCAAATGAGAAGATGTTTGAAAAAAAATATATAGAGAAAACATAAATAGTGGAAAAAAATACACAATTACATTGATTAAGCCCCTTACATTTAGTTGATAGAACTATACCTTTAATGAGAAGCAGGTAACTTAGCTTAGTCTTAAAGGTTGAAGCAATAAAAAATATAGGAAGATCTCGACTTGTTGAAGTGAGAACTTGTAATAGTAAGACTTATCCAAACTAAGAGAATGTAAGGAATAGAATTGAATAAATTCAACTTATGATACACCCTAGGAAAATTAAGTGAAAAACATAAGTTTGGGGGTGTGTATCTCTCAAGCTAAATAAGGATATATTTCACTATTATGGGTCAAGTGTTGAGCTAATCATGATTTTAATATGTTGACATGAGTTTTCACACACAAACGTCGAGTTATGCATGTAATAGGTGGAGATTGATTTAGTTTTTTACACTATTGAAATTTTTTATTTTTTTAATTACTAGTTCTAATCCTGAGACATGGCAGGTTGTCAAACTATTTTTTTATGTAGAGATAAGTTACAGTTTTGTTTGAAAACAAACAATCGTTCTAGTTTGGGGGAGTTGATTAGTGCATTTCACACACTTATTTCGGCGCTACAAACACGGACAATTGTTGATAAATATGTTGGAATATAGCTTAATTTTATGTAATTTGTGTTTTGCTGGAAAACATGATGAATATAGCAGAAATTATGAGAAATAAGTGAAAAAAAGGACTAAAACGAAAGAACCCAAAATTCAGAGACCAAGATGCAAATAATCAAAAGATGACCCAGTAGAGGGATTGAAGATGTAGAGATGGCTAGGTCAAATTGAGCTAAGGAATGCAGTATTGTTTAAAGAAGAAGAGTGAAAAGAGGTTGAGAAATACGAAACGGAGTTCAAGGACCAAATTGCAACATCTTGAAAGTTAAATAAGCTACGCGGTCGCATAGATGGCTTTAGCAAATTCCAAGGCTTTGAAGAAAACTATGCGGTCACATGCAACATAACTATGCGGTCGCATAGTGCCTTTTTGACGCAAGTTTTTTGTTTCCTTATTCGATTGAAAGACTTATGGAAACAATATCATCATCGCGTATTTAAACTCTAGAGCCATCCAAAATGCCACACAACATGTTCATAAGGCTTTTTAGAGAAGAAAATAGGCAAAAACAAGAAGAGCAACACCACGAAGCGAAGATTAAACTCAAGAATTGAATTGGTGATGTCGTTCTTTATTTATTTTCTAATTTTCTTTTTTCCACCATGCTATGCTAGGTTAATTCTGTACTAGGGTTAAATGAAATATGTAATACTATTTTTAAATTTTAGTTTCACATCTTTGACATCAAAAACCCATTTTTGAGATGTTTGAATGGGTTACATGAATTTCTTTGCTCCATAATTATTGTATACGTAATTGTGTGAGTATGGTGGCTTATTTCATGCATTTAAAAGAAGGTGAATATGTTCGGCGCGGTATAAATCATCATATGATCCGATAGGAGATATAAATTTACTGTTATGCCCTATGTGAATATTTAAGTGCTCACAAAAACTCATGCATTCTTGTATGTTCGCATTTGTAATAGAGATATAGTCGGGTCACATATTAGAATACGTTTGACTTTATTCGAAGAGATTGTTAAATAATTTAGGAGCATTGATTCTTCAATATTTCAATCGTGTATCAAAGTGTAGAACTAGGTTTAAAAAAATTATCACATAGGGATTCTTGATCCTAGTACATTTATTATCTATTAGAAAAAACTTCAACTACCATTCAACATATATTTCATTCAATTTAGTTAAAGTATACATAATCGCATCCGCATCAATAATTTAGTTATAAATTCATCCAAACAAACATTCCCTTTTTATTGTTTCGGTTAAGGTTATGGTAATTAGAATTAGAATTAATCCATCCTTGTGGGACGACACTCAGACTCAAAAATTCCACTTTATTACTTGTTAACGAATTGTACACTTGTCGTGTGATTTATTCAAAATATATTTTGCATAACATTTAATATAAGGAGAAATCCTAACATAATGGGTTAAACCAACAACAAAGTATTTGAGTAGCAATAGGAGTCCCAAAATTGGCTAAATCACGAAACCCTAAAGATCTAAATAAAGTTTTCGTTGAAGCAACAACCTCAGGATTAGCGAGCTAATGCCACAGCCGCTCCCGCCTAGCAAGCGGCCAAAGTCCTATTCTAAGTACTCGAGAGAGTACTCAAAGGGCCTGATAGTGATCGATTTTGCGGTGACTTCTTTTCACTGGTCCATCTTTTGTCTTCTTTGAATCCTTAGTCTTTTGCTTCTTCAAGACTTTTCCAAAACAAACAATCAATTCCAAATGTACCTTCAAAATAAAATTCGGGTTACACTGAAATCCTGACATTTATCCTAATAAACTTCAGCATCTCGCATATTTATAGAGAATGAAATGAAGTAGCTGATGCATTAGCAAATCATGTGGTTACTTGCATTTCAGATCAACGGTGGCACACTAGGCATGTTTCTTTTGATTTGACTGATCCATAATTTTCACATAGATTATTTTGATTGGTCGGCCTAATCACATGTAACAGTTGATACATTTATTTGTTTTTCATTTAATAAAATAGCTATAGAGAACACATGATGAGGGTGTGTTCACTAAGAAGTGCAAACTGCAAGTGCACGGGTCACGTTTAAGTAATAAAGTGGACCTTTTGAGTCCTAGTTGTCGATCCCTCGAGGAATGTATATTTTTGATTACACAACTTTAATTAATTTAATTCCAACAACAAAATAAACACACAACAAAGACTTTAATTTTGAAAAATAACTAAAAATCTACAAAATAAGAAAACGTAAAAACTTGGAAAATTTTGGAGGAAAACATGGTTATGATTCATGGTTTCGCTTAATTGTCGTATAATTAATTTTTCCACAAACCCATTAATAAATTACTTGTTTACGGTATTAGATCCAATTTTGCAATTTTTGTTAATTACCTCTCTCGGGGGAAATTAATCCTAATTGATTAGTTTAACCTTCTATATCTCTATGTCGATTAAAACCAAATAGCCACATTAATTCATTATGAAAATAGCTCAATGGGTCACTTAGGGATAGGGGTATATCTCTATCTCCCACACAAACCTATGGTTTCTACTGTTTGGTCTAAAATACACAATCTTTTATCGAACGATATACAAATCATTAAACACAATCATTCATTAGCCACATAAATGAAAATGCATGAAATACAATAGTATATACACATGAAAATAAGCATTTAAATATTAAAAATCGAGTACTGAAATCAATCCAAGCTAGGTTAAGTTTCAACCATAAATCTTTTTTCACTAAATTAAAGTACAAAAAAATCATTTGTGCACTAAATTAGTGCTCAAAACAATTCTTTTTCAATTTTTTTGAGGCTCTTTGTTGAATGCTTGTGCACTTAATAAAAAAGTGTCAATCTGAGTTCAAGAAATACTTTCTTGAATTTATCATTAGTGTTTCATTCGAAGTTCAAATTCCTACTTTCTTAAATCATTCTGAATCACTTTCCTTACTTAATTCTTTGTTAGAACTTCACAAGAGCTGAAATCTTGATTGAGATAGAATTAATTCTTTGAAAATTTTGCAAGAAAGCAATGAGTAAAAAAGGTGTAGTGGAGAGACTAATAGAGGGAAAAGGCCAAATTGAGTGATATAGGAATGTACACACGTGAGACAAATATTAATCTAGATTTAGGATATCTAGCAGAGATGATTCTATTTCAAGCGGGATGAATAGTCAAATCACCATAACAGAGGAGATGATACAGTGATTTGAAATCTTGTTTGGTGATATATGAGATAGAATGGATAGACAAGAGGCATGGATGGAGAGGCAAAACACATTGCTTGCTAATTTGCATAGGGAACAACCTAGAGAAGTTCTTAACACAAAAAGGTATGGTAGACAAGATCGTAGAGCGAATATTGATGGTGGAAATGAAGCGGATAGTGAGATTGATGATGATACATTGGTGGAGGCTAAAATAGAAAGGGTGGAAATATAGGAGATAAGTGTGATAGGAGTGGAAAAAGAAGGTAGAGCTTATATTTGATTGACATAACTACTCGAAGGAGAATAAGGTAAAACTTGCTAAGGTTGAGTTTACTGATGCTATCATTTGGTGGGATCAAATAGCAACATTTAGGATAAGAAATCATGAGAGACATATTGAAACATGGGGAGAATTGAAGGCTATCATGAGGAAGGGGTTCATTCCTAATCACTATTATAGGGATATTTATCGAAAATTATGAAGAATTTATCAAAAATTTGGAAGTGTTGAGGATTATCATAAGGATATAGAGATTACCATGATTAGAGCAAAAGTGAGGGGGATCGGGAGGCCACTATAACCCATTTTTGAATGGTTTGAATAGGGAGATAACTAATGTGGTAGAACTACAACACTATGTGGAGTTGGAGGACATGCTACTTGTAGCTAAGAAGGTGGATAGACAGTTGAAGATGAAGGGAGCAGCTAGATATCCATTGGGTTCTTTAGATTCTAACTCTTCTTGGAAACCAAAGTGGGATAAAAATAAAGGTGATGGGACTGTGTCAGAAGGTAAAATTGATCTATCATAGGGAAGAGAGGAATTTACTAGCAAATCTACACCCAAGGCGGATTTCCAACCCCCTCAGAATCGAGATATCAAGTGCTTTAGTTGCTTGGGATCGGGACACATTGCTTCTCAATGTCCAACAAAAGGGTGATGATCTTGCGTGATGATGGAGAAGTGGTAAGTGTTAGTGAGGGTGAATATGAAGACATGCCGGAATTGGAAGATGCTAGTAATGGTAAGAAAATAGAGTGTGTAGTGAGAGAACTGTTGGTTACACGGCGAGCTCTTAGTGCTCAAATCAAAGTGGATAACATGGAACAATAAAGGGAGAACATATTTCATACAAGATGCCACGTCAACAACAATGTATGTAATATGATTATTGACAGTAGTAGTGTACCAATGTGGCTAGCACTACACTTGTTAAGAAATTGGGATTAACTAAGCTAAAACATCCTAGGCCTTACAAATGGCAGTGGTTGAATGAATGTAAACAAGTTAAAGTGAATAGGCGAGTGTTGGTGAATTTCTCAATTGGGAGGTATCATGATGAAGTAATGTGTGATGTAGTTTATATGTATGTCAGCATATTTTGTTGGGGAGGCCATGGTAATATAATAGGAAGGTGATGCATAATGGATACAAAAATAGGTATCACTTTATTAAGGATGGGAAATCTATTACCCATGCACCATTAACAATAGCACAAGTTTATGAAGATCGATTCAAATTGAAAAGTGGGGAAGAAAAAAGACTAAGAGAAAAGGAGAGTGAAATTGATCTTTTACAATAGGAAAGCAAGAGAGAAAAAATTGAATTAGCTAATTGCAAGGAAAAAAGAGTAAAGCTACAAGAGAGTAGAGAGGAAAAGTCTTATGAGAGGAGAGAAAAGTCGAAAGTGAATTTCTTTGCAAAATGAAATGAGTAGAAGAGAGCAGTAATTGAGAATTGACCTATGATCTTATTGGATTATAAGGAATCACTCCTCAACTTTGAGGAATCTAAAATACCACTCCCTAGTTTGGCTACTTCGTTGTTGCAGAAATACAAAGACTTGTTTTCAGAGGAATGCCTAGTGGGCTACCATCCATGAAAGACATTGAGCATCAAATTGACTTTGTACCTAGAGTTGTCATTCCAAACAAATCGGTTTATCGGAGTAATCCCATGGAGACCAAAGAACTTCAAAGGCAAGTGGATGAATTGATGTGGAAAAGGTATGTGAGGGAAAGTATGAGTCAATATGTCGTGTCAGTGTTCCTTGTGCCGAAGAAAGATGGAACTTGGATGATGTGCACAAACTGTCGGACGATCAACAACATAACGATAAAATATCATATAAACTATACCTAGGTTAGATTATATATTAGATGAATTACATGGATCATGCATTTTAGTAAAATGGATTAAAAGTGGATATCATCAAACTAGAATGAGAGAAGGGGATGAGTGAAAAACTGATTTTATGACTAAGTATGGTTTATATGAGTGGTTAGTCACATTATTTGGACCTACTAATGCACCTTGCACATTTATAAGATTAATGAACCATGTCTTGCATGCATATATAGGTAAATTCGTAGTAGTTTACTTCAATGATATCTTGGTATATAGTAAGGATTTAAATGAGCATATATGATATTTAAGATATGTGCTTGTGATCTTAAGACAAGAACAACTTTATGCTAACTTTAAAAATTGTACATTTTGTATGGAAAAAATTGTTTTTCTTGGTTATGTTGTTAGTGCAAAAGGTATTGAAAGCTAAGTAGAGCATATCTCAATTATCCTACAGATGACAAAGAATTGTATGCACTTATTTGAGCTTTGGAGACATGGTAGCACTACCTATGGCTGAGTTAGTGATTCACACTTACCATAAGTCCTTAAAGCATTTAAAGAGTCAAAGTAAACTAAACAAGAAGCATGTGAGGTGAATGAAGTTCATCAAAATAGTTCCAAATGTTATTCGGTACAAATAGGGTAAAGAAAATGTGGTGGCGGACGCATTATCAAAGAGGTATGTACTTATTACTTCTTTAGGTGCTAAATTGTTAGTGTTAGGTATTTGATGTAATTGGCAAGTCTATGGACAAAATGGACATTAATTAATATGTTGTTTTTGTCAAGGAATTACTTGCAAATAGTAGAATTTGTGTTATAATAGATTAAGAGCTCGAGAATGGAAAAGAAGGAAAAAATGGCACCAAGATTTCGCTAGATTATCGCCAAGACTTAGCTCATGCGTTAGAAATAAAAACTGCATCGCTCGCCTGTCGCCTTGCCTTCGCTCAAGCGATACATCGTCACTCGACTGTCGTCCATCTTTCGTTCGAGCGACAGTGTCATCCGAAACATTTTAATTCGCATTATCAATGAGGTATGTACTTATTTCTTCTTTAGGTGCTAAATTGTTAGCGTTAGGTATTTGATATAATTGGTAAATCTGTGGACAAAATGGACTAAAATTAATATGTTGTTTTTGTCAAGGAGTTAGTTGTAAATAGTAGAATTTGTGTTAAATTAGATTAAGGGTTCGAGAAAGGAAAAGAAGGAAAAACGGCACCAAGATTTCATTAGATTATCGCCAGACTTGGCTCGAGCGTTAGAAATAGAAACTGCGTCGCTCGTCTTCACTCGAACGATACACCGTAGCTTGACTATCGTCCATCTTTCACTTGAGCAACAGTGTCATTCAGAAAATTTTAATTCGCATTTTTTAGGCTTTTTGTCCAACCAATTCAATCTCAAAACCTAAGCTTCATCTTTACATCTTCCGATTCATTGAGAGATTTCAATCTTTATTGATTTGATTATATTTGATGGAGAAAACATCAGTTCGAGTTAATCAAATACCATGCTTATTGAGAAACATGGAGTTCTTCAAGAATCCACCGAAGATAGATGATTCCACAAAGCCAGGGGTTAGAGAATCTAGGAGGGCTTTGATATTGTATTCAAGGAGTTGGTGCAAGAGCGCATAATCCAGCAAGGCTGTTAGATTGTAGTCAGGAGTTGGTATAGGGGCACACAATTCAGGAGAGCTATCAGAATCTCAGTCAGGAATTGTTGTGAGGCACGCAATCCAGGAAGACTGTATTAACTTCAGTCAGGAGGTCAGAAAGTTCGTGTCGTCGTCTTATATGGCGGATTGTAAGTTCGATCGTTTATAGTGGATTCTGATTAGCAAAGCTCCCAAAGTTTTTACCTAGTTGGAGTTTCTCCGTGAACAATCCGTGTGTTATTTACTGTTTTTATTTTTTGCGGTATTCAAACATAGGATAATTGGACTGTATACTTGACCATCTACAAATAATTAAGTAGTGACTTGTTGCTGGTTAATCACAATTTTTAAATCCACATTTACACCTATTCACCCTCCTCTAGGTGTAGTTTGGGTCGAACATCATTATTTCAATTGGTATTAGACCTTTATTTTGATTCCTAACCCATAAATTTATCTAGATGAGTCAGTCTTTATCCATGCCTCTTCTTTTTTACAGAAGCAACTATACCTATTGGAAGGTTAGGATAAGAGCTTTTTTAAAATCGTTGGATGAATATATCTTGCTTAGTGTAGTAAATGGTTGGGCTGCACCTAGTTCTTCGATTAATAATGAAGTAATTCCCACTCTCATTGGTAATTGGACTAGAGCGAACTTAGATGAATGTAACTAGAACAATAAAATCTTACATGCCCTATTTATGGCAGTATCCCTAAAAGAATTTAGGCGAGTGTCTATATGTGGGGTAGCTAAAGAGGTTTGAAATATTCTATAAACTACACATAAAGGAACGCGGGCGGTTAAGAACTCTAAATTACAGATGTTAACCACTGGATTTGAAGAAATTCGGATGAAGGAAGATGAAAATTTTGATGATTTTTATGAGAGCTTAAATGACATAGTAAATTCTAGATTCAATCTAGGTGAGAGAATCCCAGAGCCTAAAATAGTGAGAAAAAATCTTAGATCCTTAACGGAAAGGTTTAGACCTAGGATCACGAGTCACGACGATTGAAGAAAGTAATGACTTAGACACTGTCGAGATAGAAAAACTTGTAGGATCACTCCAAACCTATGAACTCACCATGTCTCAACCGAAAAAAGCTAAGTCCATAGTCATGAATATCGTTAAGGAAGAAGAAAGTGATTCAACCGATGCCAAGACCCTTAGGGACAGTGAACTTGCCTATTTTGTTAGACAAATCCGAAATGCCATGAAGAATAGGAGAAAACCTCAAGAGAGGGAAAAATTTGATCCTAGTAAATTTCCGCGAAAGAAACGTAATAAAGATTCTTCAAGGACTTCCAGCAAGAAAACCCAGTTTGTTATATGCCAAGAGTGCAAAAGGTTAGGTCACTATAGGAATGAATGTCTTAATCTTAAGAATAATTCGAGAAAAAGATAGGGTAAAGCATTAATAGTTACTCGGAGTGATGAAGAGTCAGATTCAAGTAATCAAAGTAATACCTCTGGCGGTAAGGATGCACAAAAGTATATGGTGTTCACATCTAGAGTTAAGACTGAATCTGATAAGGGTAGTGAGAAAACTGAGAGCGTTAGTTGCGGTGAGAATTCTAATAGGAAGGCCCTGATAGTGAGGGAGATATTTATGAGGCTTATGGTAGAATCTATGAGGAAAGTACTAAGATTATAACAAAAAATAAATACTTAAGTGCGAGAGTTAAGGAACTTGAATTAGAAAACGAGAAACTCATAGCGTACATTCGGGAATCTACCTCTACCCTAAGTGAGTTGAAATCTATGAATGAATCTTCAGATACCCAGGTTTAATATCTCACTAGCGAGCTTGAGAAGAACTCTATGATAGCTAATGAGCTAACAGTTGTAAAGGAAACTTTAGAAATTCAGGTTAAAAATCTTCTGAGCGATCTAGAGTATTCTAAGTCTCAACTTCTTGTCTCTTCTAGTGGTTCTATGAAGTTAGATAACGTTCTAGGAATGGAAAGCCTACTGGAAATAAGGGAGGCGTAGGATATAATAAAAATATCATAATGTTGCTAGTACGAACAAAACCACATTTATCCCTAATATTGACCAACTTAAACATATGCCTAACCCTGAACATAAGAATATGGGATATGTAGGACAGAGACCTACTAGATAGTGTATGACACGCCAACCTAGGAATAAATATCAACGATCATATACCTTTGGTCCTAGGTTTATCTCTACATATTTTCGCTGCAGTGAGTTAGAACACTTAAGGCCTAGGTGTCGTCATTTCCTAAACAGAAATAGAAATCGAAAATTATATAGAAATAAAAATCAGGATTATGTTGGTCAGATTGACTTCTTTACTAATCAGGTGAGTACATTGGCCAAATTGATGACACAGATAACCAGAAATATTGTTGTCACTAGGCAAGTTTAGGTGAAGAAAAGTGATCTGAAAAATCTTGAAATAGATCACGGTGCTCTTAAAGGTAAGAGCATTTGCATACCTAAATGATTAGGTATTTTTGGTGCATGCTTGTGCTTTATGACTGTGTGACATTGATTTATGTATGCATCATATTTGTTTATTTATTTTCTAGGTATAAAACTCATGCATTTTTTTGTGTTTGACTTTTTTTGGGGGTACTTGGTGCATTCATGATTTAAATTAAAAATAACAAAAAATTGAAAAGTGAAAAAATAAAAACACGGGACATTGTTTTTACAGCATAATATACAATGTGTTTGATTTTGTTAGTTGTGATCAATCATAGGTTTAATCGATAAGATGTAATATAGTTTTCATTGCTGACTTAGGTTATTTATGGAGTACTTATTATAGATGTCTTCATGTACCATCTGTACTACACGTACTATGATACTGTTAGTGGGACTCTACCGCATGTGTGAGATTTGGGATAATAGTCACATGTTAGTAGGGTGGCTTTGAACATGAATTGACCTTATTTATTAGACCTGAGCTAAAGTTTATCCCCGATAAAAAATGATAAAAGCTCAATATCTTATATTCTTCTTCGAAGCAATTAAGTCTGCAGGGGCTTCTCATAACCTAGTGCATAGAGTGAATTGATTTGGGTTAACTAGCCTAAAGTTTGCTACAAGTGTCATTTTTGTCGCTTAATGGAGAAGAGCATATACTTGAGATTTGAAAAATCATTATGAGCTTGAAATATTGAAATATGTGAAAATAAATTATGTTAAAAGTCAGGGAAGAAAAAGAAATTATCCATACAAATTGAGCTTTAATATATAGGTTTTAATGTGCTTTCATTGGTTTGACTTTCATAAGTAGAGGAATATCCTTATTGGCAATGATGTTTCGCAAGTCATTTCTCACAAAATTAAGGTTTGGAGTCCTACTGCCAGGGGATTAGTAACACTTGACACATATAGGTCACTTATATAATTTACTTCATGATTAACTTAAGTCACATGTGTGGAAAGGTTACTATTCATTGCTCATACTTATGCATGCTCACGCCCGTATTTTTAGGTCATTGTATGTTATTTATTTGTCCCTTGTCATTTTATGACAAAATGGGTAAGTAGATATATATTTTTGTGATGATGATGGAGTAGATATTGATGGAGCAGATATTGTTAGGTGTACATAATTTTTTGTTTTAACATGATGTATCTTAAAAAATTTGACTTAAAAGCATTATATGGTATAATTTCAGTATTGCTTGATTAAGTTTTGATATTTTGTAGTATCAATATTTTGTTTTGCTATGTTGGGTTGCATTGATATTATGTCTTAATTTAGCATACGGTATGAAACTAAAAAAATGTGTTATGAGTTAGTAACTGCTTAAATCATTTTTACACGTAATACTGCTTGATTAACTGCTTAAGTTGTTTTTACTCTTATTACTATTTCACATACGTTTTACATTGGGTATTTGAGTTGTTTGTTTCAGGAAGCAGGTTTTGATAAAGAAAAAGCAAAATTCAATCAAGACAGTTAGTTTTTGTCTGTCATTGAGCCTGTAGTTTTCACTACTAACTTGACTTTAGATTGTAGTTTTGTCATAGAATGTCAAATGGAGAGTTTGTTAGGTATTTGATAAAATTGGCAAGTCTGTGAACAAAAGGGACTAAAAATAATATGTTGTAAAAGTCAAGGAGTTAGTTGCAAATAGTGAAATATGTGTTATATTAGGTTTAGGGTTCGAGAATGGAAAAGAAGGAAAAACGACGTCAGAGTTTCACTAGATTATCGCCAAGACTTAGCTCGAGCGTCAGAAACAAAAATTGTATCGCCCGTCTGTCGTATTGCCTTCGCTAGAGCGACATACAGTCGCTCGACTGTCGCCCAAACTGTCGCCCAACTTTCGCTTGAGCGACATTGTCATCTAGAAATTTTTAATTCTCATTTTTAAGTTTTCTTATCCGACCCATTCAATCTCAAAACCTAAACTATAAATACTAAACACCACATAACGTAATTTTTCAAATGTTGAAACATAGAGAGAACTTGAGAGCTTCATCTTTTCATCTTCCAATTCATTAAGAGACTTCAACCTTCTTCGATTTGATTATACTTGGAGAAGAAAACATCAGTTCTAGTTAATCCAAATACCAAGCTTACTGAGGAACATGGAGTTCTTCAAGAGTCCATATGAGATAGACGAATCCACAAAGTTAAATGCTAGAGAATCTAGGAGGGTTTTCATATTGCAGTCACAGAATCGGTGCAGGAGCGCGCAATCCAAGAGGGTAGTCAGATTGCAGTCAGGAGCTGGTGTAGGGCCACGCAATCCAAAAGAGTTGTCAGAATCTCAGTCATGAGTTGTTGCGAGGTACACTTCAATCAGGAGGTCGAGAAGTTCGTGTTGTTGTCTTGTTTGGCGGACTATAAGTTCGATAATTTATAGTAAATTTTGACTAGCTAAGTGCTCGGAGTTTTTATCCAGTTAGGGTTTCTCCGTGAACATTCCGCGTGTTTTTTATTGCTTTATGTACTGTTTTCATATTCTGCGGTATTCAAACATAGGATAATTGGACTATATGCTTAACCATCTAGAGATAATTAATTAATGACTTGTTGCTGGTTAATTACAATTTTTAATTCCACAATTACATCTATTCACCCCTTCTAGGTGTAGTTTAGGTCGAATCTCTTTATTTTATCAAAACCTTATTTTGATTCCTAATCCTTGATAAATTCTTGATGAGTCAATCCTTGTACATGCCTCCATTTTTTTATGGAAGCAACTATGCCTATTGGAAGGTGAGGATGAGAGCCTTTTTAAAATTCCTAGATGAATGTATTTGGCTTAATGTAGTAAATGGTTGGGCTACAACTAGTTCTATGATTAATAATGAAGTAATCCTCACTCCCATTGCTAATTGGATTAAAATGAACTTATGAGTGTAACTGGAAAAGCAAGGCCTACATGCCATGTTTATGGCTGTGTGTACGAAAGAGTTTAGAAGAGTGTCGATGTGTGAGTCTGCTAAAGAAATTTGAGACATCTTAGAAACCACATACGAGGGAACTAAAATGGTTGAAAATTCTAAAATGTAGATGTTAACCATTAGATTTGAAGAGATTAGAATGGCGAACGATGAATCGTTCGATGAATTCTATGGAAGTTGAATGATATAGTAAATTCGAGTTTTAACCTAGGCGAAAAGATTCCTGAATCCAAAATCATTAGAAGAATCCTTAGATTCTTACCGGAAAGCTTTAGACGTAAGATCATGGTGATTGAAGAGAGAAAGAACTTAGACACTGTCAAGATAGAAGAACTCGTAGGATCACTCAAACCTATGAACTCATTATATCTTAACCAACTAAGGTCAAATCAATTGTCATGAATATTGTTAGGAAAGAAGAAAGTGAGTCAACTAACGTCGAGACCCTTAGGGACACTGAACTTGCCTATTTTGTTAGACAATTTCAAAAGGCCATGAAGAATATGAGAAAACCTTAAGAGAGGAAAAATGTCGATCGTAGTAAATTCCCGCGAAAGAAATATGATAAAAACTCTTCTAGGACTTCAAGTAAGAAAATTCAGCCTGTTATATGCCATGAGTGTAAGGGGTTTGGTCACTATAGGAATGCATGTTTTTATCTTAAGAATAACTCGGGAAAATGAAAGGGTAAGGCATTAGAAGTGACTATGAGTGATGACGAGTCGGATTCGAGTGATCAAAGTGATACCTCTGGCGGTGATGATGAATTTGATAAAGGGAATGAGAAGAATAAGAGCCTTAGTTGCAGTGAAGAAGTCATATCAACAATTGTTTGAGGAGAGTCCTAAAATCAAAAATGTCAACATAGCTGTGCTGAAAACGCTTGATGGGCTTGAAAGAGAGAAAGAGAAACTCTCAACTAACCTTCAGGACTCTATCAAAAAATTGAGCGAGTTGAAACTTGTTAACGAAAACTTGGAAGCTAAAGTTAAAAACTTAATAAGTGAATTGGAAAACTCGAATACTCAACTCCCATCTTTCATGAGTGGAACTCGAAAACTCTATCAATTATTGGGAACGAACAAGTCTGCTGGTAATAGACAAGGTCTAGGATATGTTTAAAATGGCAATGACGCTGCGGGTACATCTAAAATCACATTTGTTCTCGCAACTAATACCAGAATTGGGCATGTTGCTAATTCTACGCCTAAAGGTGTGAATGTTGCAGGATCGAGGCCTACTAGACAGTATAGGATCAATCATCTTATGATTCAACATCAACTGCCACATAGGGTTATTCCCAAATATCATCGTTGTGGTGCAATGGGACACATAAGGGTTGAACGTTGTAAATGTGTGCCGAGAGGTAAAAGTCAGGATAACACTAGCAAAGTTAACTTTCTCGCAAATCAAGTTAGCCACCTAACTGAGATGATTACTCAGTTGACTAAAATTACCTCTACAACTGAAAAAATTTGGGTTAAAAAAAGTGACTTGAGAGGTCATGAGCCCGATCGCGCTCTTAAGGGTAAGAGCGCCTGTATACCGCATTGATTGGGTATTTTTGGTGCATGCTCGTACTTTACCATTGTATGACATTGATTTATGCATGCATCATATTTTTTTATTATTATCTATGAGAAAATTCATGCATATTTTTTTTATATTTATTATTAATTTTTTTTCTTTTTTTTTTGTGTTCGACATTTTTTTTGTGCTTATTGCATTCATGCTTTAAATTAAAGATGCGGGCCACTGTTTTTATAGCATAATATACAATGTACTCGATTTTGTTAGTTGTGATCAAGCACGTGTTTAATCGATGAGATGTAACATAATTTCCATTGCTGGTTTATGTTTTTCATGGAGTACTTAGTATAAGTGTCTTCATATACCATCTGCACTGCACACACTATGATATTGTTAATGAGATTATATCGTGTGTGTGTGTGTGATTTGTGATGGCAATCACATATTATTAAGGTGACTTTGAATATGAATTGACCTTATTTATTAGACATAAGCTCAAGTTTATTCTCAATAAAAAAGGGTTCAATTCTTATGTTCTTCTTCGAGCCTATTTGGCTCGAGTAATTAAGCCTGTGAGGTTTTTTATAACATGGTACTTATGTTCAACTAATTTGGGTTAACCGTTCTAACACTTGCTCCATGGGTTATTTTAGTCGCTTAATGGAGAAGATCCTGCACTTAAAATGTGAAAAATAATTATGGGCGTAAAATGTTGAAAATTGTGAAAATAACACATGCCAAAAGTTAGGGAGATAAAAGAAATTATCCATACAAAATCAGCTGTTATGTATAGGTTCTAATGTGCTTTACTTGGTTTGACTTTTATAAGTAGATGAATATTCTTATTAGCAGCGATGTTTCGCATGTCCTTTCTTACAAAATTAAAGTTTGGAGTCCTACTACCAAATAATTAGTGACACTATACACATATATGTCACTTATACAATTTACTCCGTGATTAACTTCAGTCATGTATGTGTTCATTGCTCGTACTTATGCATGGTAATACCTGCATTTTGGGCCAATGTAAGTTATTTCTTGGTCCCTTATCATTTTATGTCAAAAAGGAGTAGAAATTTCCTCATAGACATCAAATACATTTTTGGCTTAACATGATGTATCTTAAGAATCTTGACTCAAAGGCATTACATGATAATATAATAATTTCAGTATTGCTAGATTAAATTTTGATGTTTTGTAGTACCAATGTTTCGTTTTGGTATGTTGCATTTATATTACATCTTAATTTAGATTGTGGTATGAAACTAAAATGATATGTTATAAAACTGAGATGATCTGTTATGAGTTCTAACTGCTTGAATTGCTTTTATACTTAGTACTGTTTCACATACATTTTACATTGGGTATTTGAGTTGTTTGTTTCAGGAAACAAGTTTACAAAGAAAAAGCGCAGTTACATCAAGACAATTAGTGTTAGTCTGTGTTAGTGTTGGTCATTGAGTCTGTAATTCTTTTTACTACTACATTGACTTTAGATTGTAGATTTGTCACAGAATACACAAGGGGAAGCTTGTTATGTATTTAATGTAATTGGAAAGTCTGTGAACAAACGGAACTAAAATTAATATGTTGTAAAATTCAAGGAGTTAGTTGCTAGAAATTGTGTTCTATTAGGTTTAGGGTTCGAGAATGGAAAAGAAGGAAAAATGGAACCAGAATTTCGCTATATTGTCACCAAGACTTGCTCGAGCGTCAGAAACAGAAATTGTGCCGCCCGTCTCTTGCTAGGACTTCGCTCGAGTGACACACTGTCGCTCGCCTGTCGCCCAACTTTTGCTCTAGCGACAATGTTATCCAAAAAAATTAAATCGTGTTTTTAAGGCTTTTTGTCCAACTCGTTCAATTCCAAAACCTAAACTATAGATACCAAACGCCTCTGAACGTAAATTCTAAGGTTGATCATTGTGAATAACACATTCTTTTCATATCATCTTCATTATATTAGCTTTCAACATTCGTTCTGTTATTGGTTCTTTGCGATGAAAACATCAAATCCACAATCCAAATACCAAACTGTTACTTCCTATATATTTGTCAGAGAGTGCTGAAGATCAATGAAGGCGACTGGAGTTACAGTCTGTGAAGAACGAGTTGTTTTTCGTGATCCACNTTAATTCGTATTTTTAAAGCTTTTTGTTTGGCCCATTTAACACCAAAACCTAAATTATAACTATCAAACGCCTCTAAACGTAAATTCCAAGGTTGAATATCGAGAAATCATACTCTCCATATCCTCTTCATAAATTATCTTTCAACCTTCATATTGTGATCTGTTCTGGCAGTGAAAACATCAAATCCACAATCTAAATATCAAATTACTACTTCCTACATATCTGTCAGAGTTCTGAAGATCAAGGGAAGGTTGGAGTTCTAGTCGTTGAAGAATGCGGAGTTCTTCGTTGATTTATAGGAGATAACGAATTTATAAAGTCGAGAGTTGTTGCAGGATCGCATAATCCAAGAGGACTTTGAAAACTACAACTAAGAGTTGGCGCAGGAGCACAAAATCCAATAGAGTTGTGGGAATTACAGCGAGGAGGTCAAAAAGTACTAGTGGTAATTGAGTCTGGCGGACTGCAAGTTCTAATTTGTTTATATTGGATTGTTGACTGTCAAAGTTCCCGAAATTTTTACCTAGTTGGGGTTTTTCCGTGATGATTTCTTGTGTTTATTTATTTACGATATTTCAATATAGGAAAAATTGAACTGTTTGATTAATCATCTAAATATAATTAATAGTGACTAGTTGCTAATTATTTTTTATGTTTTTAATTCCACATATCACCTATTCACCTTCTAGGTGTAGTTTGGGTCGAATCTCGTTATTTCAGAGTTCAAACAGAGCCTAAGCTTGTGTTATCGCCCAAGGGCCGCCACAAATTTTAAGCTTTTGAGAGAATGCACTCGCCACACACACTCATTGAGGTCTCTCATCAGTATATATTATTATTAAATCACAATTATGAATTGCTAACTGAACAACTACAATCAAACAAAATAAACATGTGAATGATAGTCTTACTTATTTATTAACATTCATGAAATTGGAAAAATCTGCTGGAAATCCCGAATTAGAAAAGTTTATGTTCATGTTTATGTTTATTTTTTGTTTTTTTTTTAACTGCTATAGAATCATAACCTTGAAAACTAAATTCATTGCATTTAATGATTCCTGCCATAGATCAGAAAATTCATCCGAGTACCACCACGTCTAGGGCTTGATCCAGTTTGAAGGCTGATTAAGGTTCAAGAGAAACGGCATGCTCAGTGGCAGTAGGAGACAGTACTAGCAAGGGGGAGGACGAGGAAGAAGATGATGAATTGAATGCTGGCATGACGGATTGAATGAACTGGATATGACTGACTGCAGGAACCTGCATCTTAGGTGCATGGACAGAAGTGAATCCTGAAAAACCTGCAGAAACTGGTGCAAGAACTGGTGAAACAGATGAAGAGCACATCCCAAACTGATTCCCGTTGGTCATTTGACGGAGTTCCAGGAGCCCATTAAATGCTGATGTATCATCATAAGTCCCCATTAATGGCTGCAGGTTGAAAAATTGTGGAGCCCCAGCGCCGCCAGTGATGAACATGGAAGTATCTTCCTGTTCGTTCAATTGTTGCTGATGATCAATCAGTTGAGGTTTCTGGTATTCCGATTTCATCCATACGGGCGGCAGATCATATGCAGATGAATCCAGTGATGAAACAGGAAAATATGGCAGCGGAGTGAGTAAATTGGTATTGAAATTCACCTGATCAAACACTTGTTGTGGCAGTGGATTATTTGGGGCTGCTGCAGGGATGTAGACTTGATCCATTTGGGCAGTTGGGACCAGATTAAAGTTTGAATTCATTGAGCACAAAGCTTGAAAATTGCTCCTGGCAGAATTTGCCAGATTAGAAATTGCAGCTAGATCAGAAACTGGAACCATATTAGAAAGATTCAATGTCATGAGTTTTTTCTTGATACTTGAATTCCAAAAGTTTTTCACTTCATTGTCTGTTCTTCCTGGAAGATGCTTGGCTATCTGAGCCCACCTGCAAAACTAAAAAATGTCAGTTTGTGTGAAAATATAACTGAAATAATTCATTTTTTTTTGTGATTATGGGACTAACTTATTCCCTAGAATATTGTGTAGATCAATTATGAGAGCAGCTTCTTGTGGAGAAAAACTCTCTCTTTTCAGACCCGGCCTCAAGTAATTTATCCATCTCAGTCTGCAACTCTTGCCGCATCTCTGCAACCCTGCACCAAAAAAACCGGTGTAACTATTTATATACACATCGGGCAGCTAGGGTCAAGAGCAAACTCAAGTGGTAAGAGTAAAGAGTTCTCAGGCCAATGATCGGGTTTGATTCTTCTTTTGAGATGGGTGAAATCCTTCTATCTCCATTTCAAAAGAATAAAAGAAAAAAAAAGGTTAGCCAACTAGGGTATAAACACTGTTTTAACACACACGTGTGTGTAAATTAATGTTCTACAAATAATACCAGCGAGTCTAGGAACTGCACTCCAACAGNCTGCAACTCTTGCCGCATCTCTGCAACCCTGCACCAAAAAAACCGGTGTAACTATTTATATACACATCGGGCAGCTAGGGTCAAGAGCAAACTCAAGTGGTAAGAGTAAAGAGTTCTCAGGCCAATGATCGGGTTTGATTCTTCTTTTGAGATGGGTGAAATCCTTCTATCTCCATTTCAAAAGAATAAAAGAAAAAAAAAGGTTAGCCAACTAGGGTATAAACACTGTTTTAACACACACGTGTGTGTAAATTAATGTTCTACAAATAATACCAGCAAGTCTAGGAACTGCACTCCAACAGCCATGGCCGTAGGCAGAAATGTGCCTTGAAAGTTTCTCATCTTCCTCAGGTGACCACATCCCTCTCTTCACTTTTTGTTTGTTGCAGCACTTATGGTGTCCATGACCCATTCTCTCTCTCTCGGAAACCAGCTGCACAGCAGAAATTGCAGAAAATTAAAACTGTTATTCAGTATATATATATATACGATGAAGAAACAAGAAACATATGAAGAAAGGTCCTAAAGGAGCAACCGAAAAGCTTGAATTAAATGAAATGGCTGACTTCAACTGAGAGTACACTGCAGATTATGAATTTAATGCAGAGAGCTGTACAACAATGGCTATGACGACCCTGTTTACAGGATTTATTGGTAAAACTTGCAATAACCCTTGGGGG
>CAIGRL010058740.1:0-14631 GCA_903798325.1 Fraxinus xanthoxyloides | reverse complement strand
GTTGATCGGTCAACGTTGACAATCAGATATCGTAAAGGCGATGTCGTTTATTAATATTTAAAACCTAAAATATATAATTATGTTAACAATAATATCAAACTCAACAAGTGTCATAATGGTAAAGATTCCAATAATCTTTAAGGATAGTCACGAGTTCGACTCCCCTCTCCCCTTTGCCATTAATTTTGGTAAAAATTATAAAATGAAAAAATTGGAAGACTAAAAATATATGAATTGCAAGTTAAGGTATCGAACCAGAGACATCTCATAAGAATTGCAATATCTAACCAACTCAATCGAAGGAGGCATTTGAAAATGAAATGAAATAACAATTATATTAGCTAAAAAATTTATCTATTGTAAAAAAAAAAGGTTCCCGACAGATCCAACATGAGCTACTGCGAGGGCTGGCCGGGTGCTGGATCCATTCCTACTTGGTACCACTAGATCTATTATTCCTTTTTTTTTTTCACAAGTTCTATTTTTTCAATATAGATGCTATGGGCTCATGGTGGTGGATGGGTTTTTGTCCTCTTTGCAGTGATTTGGGATTGTTGATTGTCGTTGCACAGTGGCGAGCTCAAATTGCGGTGCTGCACGATGGTGGGTTCAGATGATTCTGTGGGGGGGGGGGTGTTGATTGTTGCTGTTTAACAGTGCGATGCGATTGTAGGTTCAAATGGCAGTGCGATTAGTGGTGGTGGTGGTGGTGTTTTTATTTGGTCGTAGGAGTAGTGATTGTCATTTCAGTGTTTTAGTGTTATTCGAGATTTGGGTGGTTCTTGTTGGTGGTAGAGCTGATGGTGGTGGATTTGGCGGTGGTGGTGATGGTGTTGGCGACGAGGTGATTGTCGACGATGTTGCAAAGGATGGGGGTGGAATGGGGTGGAGTGTTTGTGACTAATTATTTGAGTGTTGTGATAAATAAATTATTAATTTGTAATTAGTAAATAATATGTCACCTTGAAGAATGTGTGACTATCACTAAATTTATAACTACGACAAATTAATTTAATAATTTGTGACCATTAAATAAGTTGTGATCTGTGACGGATAAATGTGACATATAAAAGTTTTAATTTTGTGATTAATGAATAAGTTGTAACCTATAAATTTTTTGATTTTTGACCGAGATGGGGGTTGTGGTTGTGGAGTGGTAGGCTAGTGGTGATATTGGTTACAGGGTTTGAGATGATGATTTTGCTGCCGGGAGATGGTGGTGGTGGCATCGGAAGCGGTGGGTTGGTGGTAGTGGAGAGATGATGATCATAAGTGTTGGTGGTGGTCACAAATGATTTGATTGTTTGTGATCAATAAATTGGTTAATGTGCGATCAATAAGAATATGCAACTAATAAAATAGATAATTTGTAATCAATAAATAATGTATGACTTAAAAAATTGTTAATCTGTGATCGTGTAATAAGTTTTGACTAACAAAATCTATGACTTGTGATCGATAAATAAGTCGTGACCTCTAAATTTTTTTATTTGTATGAATAAATTGTCGCCTATAAAATTTTTGATTTGTGAACGTGAAACAATTTGTAACCTATAAAATTTTTGATTTGTGGTCGAGAGTTAACTTATGATCAATTAATTCGATGACCCTAATATATTTAATTTATAAAATATATATTTAATTAATTATTTCATAAATAAGGTTTAATTATCGTGTGAAGGTGTCCATCTACATTTAATTTAGATCTAATGGCTTTGTGAAAGCAAATACTTTTGGGACATTGACTCAAATAGTACGGACTTTGGAAAGGATAGTTACCACAAAACTTACATATCGTTTCAAATTTAGTATTTGCAATCTCATTTCAACTTTTTTCTTATGGAGTTGGTCTTTTCCATCTCATCTTGAGTCTCAGATCGACATTTTTTTGTACCAACAAGACGTCCTTACAATTTATTTTCTCAGTTAAAGCATTTTAAAATTGTTAATTTACCCTCCTCTTTAGATAAACAGATAAAAAAGAAAAAAATAATAATTGCAGTCAAAATCCTAAATATTTCAAATAGTGCAAACAAGTTACTCCTATAATAATTTTAAACATATTAAAACACGAAATTTGATTACAAGAAAATAACTAAATCTCGGATGGTGCCGCGGTGGAGGTGGAGAGAATATGCGGTTGTAGTAGTGGTCTGGGCAGGATACGAAATTGATGGGGGAGAACTATTTTGTTTTCTATTTTAAATCTTTCCTCACCTTTTTATACTTTTAGCCCTGATTTGAGCTCCATTATGATTAGTTTTTGAGGAAAAAAAAATGCATTTTTATTAGTGACTTTTTTTTTAAAGAACATATAATTAAAAAGGATAAGGGTTTACGTATAATATTATTTTATTGAAAAACGTACAATTAAAAAAAATGCATTTTGAAATTAATAGAGCCCAGACACAAGCTTAATTATCTTTTTAATTATTTTGACGGATGTGGTGGAGAGTAGGGTTTGGGGTAGGGCGTAGGTGAGGTTAATTGGGAAGATGGGGTTTTTTTTCTTTTTTTTTTGTCAGTATATTTAAAAATGAGGGGTAAATTAGTCATATTACAATACTTTAATGGAGATAAAAAGAAGAAAATAGTTTGTAAGGACCTTTTTGCTCAAAGAAAGATCGATATGAGGGTTCAAATGCCAAAATTAAAAAGATATGGATGGTTTGCGCAATGAAAACAAACAATATGAACATTTTGCGTCAATTATCTATTTTAACTGAAGGAATTAACGGAAGGAGAATAAAATAACCAACTTAGCAAGAACATGTTGAAGACTTGAAGTAAGGGTGTAAATGTCAAGTTTGAAATGCCATGAACGATTTACACAATGAGTAGAAACGATGAGAAGATTTTATGCTAATTACCCACTTTAAAAAATACTTATTAATATGACTACCTATAAACCATATCCTAACTGGATACCCAACGAAGAGATTTTACTAAAAAAATGTAAACTTGCACTATAAAATCTTATCCCATGTTTGGTAACCATTATTTCGAATCTCTTTTTTTCTACATAGTCATTTTCAATCACATATTTATACAATAAAATATTATGTATATAAATCCATAATTTTTCCATACTTTTCAGTCACACATTCTCAAAAAATTCATAGTTCAAAACATTGTTTTTTTCAAATAATTACCATCAAACTGGGGCTAAATCTCCTTGAAGTAATATTCCTCGAAATTGTTCATGTATTATTAGGCAGAAAGGAATAAGCAATATATAAGAACTTGGAAGAAAATACTTTTTGAATGTAACATTTTCTAAGAAGCTGTGTTACATAGTTCTCAAATGCTTATAAGACTACCTAGCTAAAGAAGTTAACCATATGCACAATTTAATCATTTCCAATAAGACAATTTTCAAATAATTTCTCAAATTCTCTATTCTACACTAAAATAGAACACTTACTAGGGTAGGAAACTTATGTAAAAGGCAGCATATCTAGGGTGTCTACAAACTATGAGTATGCAACATCTTCTTTCCTCTTAGAGCACCTAGTCGATAAATTATTATAGTTCATAGTATGTATTATTATTATTATTATTATTGTTATCGTCGTTCTTGTTTATTTTATTTGTAAAACATCCTTGAGATTTGTCCATATGAAGCAATTTTTCTACATATGATATTCAAAATATTTTGACTTAGCTTAGGAGATACTCTTAACCCGCAAACATATATGTTCTATTTTCTTAAATAATTTTTTCAAACAATTTGAATTTTACATTATAAAAATGCAAATGTTGAATTTAGATGTTGTAAAACAAATGTATCAAAGGTAAAATAGAAAGATGTCGACCACAAGTACATAACAAAAAAATGTGATAATTTATTCCACAATGGTTTGAATAATTTATTCATCGTATAATTGATTGACTAGTTAATTTTATTTTTTGTACTTTTATAGGCTCAAGATTGGTTCCATGATCCATCCTATGAATTTTTTTTAGCTACTCATGACTTGATTTCAGATCAAATCATCAAATTCCTATTGTGGACACTTTCATACGGAAACAAGTGTGCCCCAATTTTGCACATGAAGAAGACCAACCAAGAATTTCTTGAAAATTATGGTGCAAAGAAATACAGATTACATATATTATATGATCCATAAAAAATTAAAGCCTGTAGATAAAATTAGTCACCATATATCTCTCAATTCTTCTTAAAAAATTGAGCTTGCACATGCAGTTTAGTCCCAGCTATATGAAAGTGAGAAAAAGGATTAATAATGAAGTTTTGAATAATTACTTGAACAATTATTGAAGTTATTTCTTTATATAATAAACACTCAAATTTCTAATTTTATATTAATGATCACTCGGTTAAAAGCACACGTTAAGTGTATGTGTCATCGAACAACACCGCCTCTAAAGGCCGTGATGAAGTGGGGATGGTAACGATATGACATGTTCGGTATTGATAACGAAGATTGTGCAATGTTAAAAGGATCATAAAGTTCAAATCTCGATCATTAAATTGTTCAATCTAATCAAACCTTATTTTACTCAAATATCTCATCAAACTTTGTTTCTCCATCTTAACAACAAGAAGATCAATTTATTATATCTATAAAAAGACCACAAAGACAACACTCTTTAAAGAAAAACCCAAATACATAATCAAGAATTATCAAAGCAAGTACCGATGGAAAATAAGTTAATCACTCTACAATGCCCCACCATATAATAGTAGATTACTTCACAAGTTCACATCGCTAGATTTTTATTTCAATTCTTCACAATCCTACTTTACCAATTTCTCCGGCCAAATTATTCAGCGACAACCGTACCGTTGTTAATCTGATCAAGGACAGAACACGATTCTGTAACTAGTGCCGGCGGGGCAAGTGCAAGTGCTGGTGGGATCATCTTCAGGATACGTAAAGGCATCCCTGCATCTACTCTTGAAAAACCTCGAGAAATTCGTCGGCAGGCACCGCCCTGAGCCGCAGCAGTACTGAGTCGTCTTAAACACCGTGCACGGATTATGGCATCCGCCGGGAGTTTTCAATTCTTTTGGGCACTGTGCAGTAAGATCCGCCGCACATCTTATGCTCTTTGTGCATCCATTTGACGTGGGGGTCATTGACAACGGCACGTTAAACCCTTTCATCACAGAGATATCGTAGTAGTCTTTTCTGGCGAAGGAGTTCAGGCCGTATTCAGCAAAAGTCGCCGGTTCTGCACCTAAGTCTTTGCATTCAAGCAGGCCGCCACAGTCTCCGGTGAGGCACTTACCGTTACCCGATGAATCAAACGTGCAATTAGTACGAGCCCAGATCTTGACTGACTTCTGTGAAGGGTAGCCCAAAGTCCATGTTTGGCCACTATCAAGGCGGCGGCCTCCGCCGGGAACGGCGGCCGGCCAGACTGTGTAGGGACAGTTGTTTTGAACCCTGATTATTATCCCATGGCTGTGGATGGCGAAAAGAAGCATAAAAATTGCATAAAGGGGTTTGAAGAAACTCATTTTCGGAATTGGAATCGAGATTTTGGAATGGATAAATGTTTTGGGATATATAATGATATAATGATGTGGTGGGTGGTGGGTACTGGTCAAAGCTTAAAATTACGTGAGAAGGTTGTCTGAGTATGCATTATGTGATTATTTTAGCCATGTGAACATAATAAGAAAGACAAATCACATGGGACGCAAATTTATAAATGGATTAATAATATTAAAGTATCTTGACAGCTCAACCTAACTAATTTTTGTCTACATTGGATAATTGTTTGTTAAAGTGTTCATGAAAAACTAGAGTAGGTTTTGGTAATTAAACTGCGTCCTTGTTTGATTCAATTAAAAGACTTGATCAAAATTTAAGTTAAAATTAACAATCAATTTTAATCCCACATTTCATAAAGTTCACAACTTTTTCAACCATAAATTTCATCAGCTTTTATTAAAATTTACTACAAATTAGATTTTTGTTTAAACCAAAAAGGGACGATTGAAACTCCCAATGTTTTGTATTTTGAAATAATATTACAATGAAAATTACGTTCATCTTTGCTCTATAATCAAAGTAATAAATTGATCAACTCATTTTGTTCTTCAATCTTTCAGTACGATAGTAATTAGGGTGAAGGTGTGGCGAGTGTGATAGTGATAGTGTCATTGTGGGTAGAACTGTGGTAGGAGAAGTTTATCTTGAAATTAGATTGCGTAAAATAAAATATGAGAGGTAGCTTAGCGACTCAAAGCACCAATTCACTATAATCTTTTACACATATCGATTATGGGTGGAATTAGTTGATAATTTCATCATGGGGGGCTGTCATTTGTCATTTTGGTCATCCATTATGTCAAAGTCTGTGTTCATGTAACTTAATTCCTAGATTGATACCTTGAGGATTAGGAATGGTTCCAAGCATCGCTTCCGAAGAAGTGATTCTAATTCATTTTTAATTTTTTTTTCCTTCTACGTTGTCTTTTTTATTTTTTTTCATTTATAGATACCATCATTGAGACTACTTGTACAACTAAAGATTGATGTTGAAGATGATGTTTTAAAAGTTGAGCACAAATATATACTGGTTTGACAATCATTTTTACAATTTTTTTTATTAAATTTATTTTCATAAATATTTCAATTTTATTTTTTCTGTTTTTTAACAATACATTCTTTACAAACTCTTTATTTCAAAATTCATTTTCTTCAAAAAATAAAAATAAAAAATAAAAAATTAATGGTGGTCAAATTGGGACTCATAAAATATTACGCAATTTTTAACGTCAACTTTCATCCTATCAAATTTAAATTATTCATAAACGGGTAATTTTCAGAAAATTTCAAAAGCATGCCGTGTATCCAATATAATAAATATCAGTAGTTTTTAACTAGAAAGCGCGTGACAAATGGCAAGAGTTCAGTTTCGTGTGACAATGGGGAAGCTGTGGATTTTGACGTGCAAATTATGCTTCGAGAACTTAATGGGACCCGGCGGCTAGTCAATACTGCCAAGATTACTCACCCAAGCAAAAGCATGTCATATTAAAAAAAATAATCGTGTTAGTTACTTTCGCAACGCCGTGTTAGAGAACTCTTTATGCTAAAATCTTTTGAAATCAAAGTAGCTCGTAAACACGTTGCGTTTTATGATTGGTTTTCCTTGCAAATAGAACCATGCTTCATTTATAAAAGTGTGGTTCACAGAATAAAATCAGATATTCACAATATAGAGAGGTGGGTGGGTATTTTTTTTCATTTTTTATTTCGATAGGCCTCACACATGTGAGTGGGCGTAAAACTTCTGACAAATTTTTTTTCCTGTACATATGGTTTAATCGTTGCAAATATTTTGCAAGAATTTCTGCACAAAAATTGGCCTGAAATCATTAACACCAAAGATTTTGTTTGGCTTAGTCCAACAAACAAAAGTCAAGGTAAGGGAAATATATGGGTTGCTTTCATTGAGAACAAAATCTTTGAATGGGGAAAAACGATTTAGCCCTTGTTTACCTTTCCAATCTTTCTAACAACCATGTGACAGTTTCAGATAGATTGACATAAAAATTGACATAATGTCAGATCACATTATATCATTGAATTATTTAAATTACGATTAATTTTTTATTCAATTATTTGTTGTCGCCTACACTTCGCCATTACATATGTCAAAATCCTCCCAACCGTGGCATAATCCTCTTGCAAAACTTTTTTTTATATATATATTTATTTTCAACCCCACATTTACATAACAAAATATTTTATACGTAATCTTAAAATTTTTATTTATTTTTTAACCACACATTCTCAAAAAATTCACCATTAAAATTTTTCAAAAAAAAAAAAAAATGGCTGTCAAACATAACTTTAGAGTTTGTTTGGGCCCCTTTTTTTCGAAAAATACATTTTATAATAGTTTTATGATGGAGAATATATGGTTAAAAAATAAGTAAAAATTTTAAATTTATACGTAATATTATTTTATTTAATAATATGTGGTTGAAATGTTATTAAATTACAGTTCGAGAATACATTTTAATGAAAAAATGAGACTCAAACAAGGAATTGATTAGATTTTAATTTTTTCGTAGATATTATTCTATTTGAAATAGAACAAAATTATAATATAATATTTGGTGTTGGTGTCTGTGTTTGTGTCGGTGTTGGTGATAATCCTATTTTTTTATTGTTTTGATGGATGTTGTGTAATGAGTAGTTGTGCTCACAGCGCACTTGTGCATTTATTTTAGCATGTTTCTTGCACAGAAAACACGACAAGATAACTTAAGAGCGGCATTCTAAAAGGCATGCCTAAACGCGATGCGCAACGAAGACGTCAAACCAAGTTGCTTGACGTCTTATTTAGCGGTCAAGGACAATCGTTGATATCTGATCCGCGTCTTATTTAACGGTCAACAACAATTATTATTTTTTTATATTTTTTTAAGTGTTTTTTTCAATTCTTTTAAATTAAAATCTAAAAGTTGATTTACATTTGAAACTTATCTTTTTGTTGAAAACTTTTGGAAAAATATATAAAATTTCTATAAATTTGTTTTAGATGTTTGATATGTATTATTTTTAATTTTTAAATGATTGGTCAAGTCTAAGTGACGCTTAGATGAACTTTTTATAACAATGGTTATAAAATGCATGTGCAACACGCTGAATTAGGTGAAAATTGCATCTCAAACAAATTAGATCCATTCATTATGGGTATATTTGGGTCACATTATTTTGAAAGAATGTTTTCTTGAATAATAGATTAATGGAGAATGTGTGATTGAAAAGAGTGAAAAATTATTGATGTGATAGAAAATATTATTTTATAGAAGAAAGTATAATTGAAAATAAAAATTTTAATGAATACCAAACATAGGTTATAAATATCAACAAAAATTACCGATTTTTAAATTTTTTTTATAGAAAAAGATGCACAAGTACTAGAATGTACAAGACGGTCAATTTTGTTTGTTTATTTATGGCAGGAATGGATTATTAAAATTAAGGATTAGGTATAGGTGCCTTTTTATAAAGTTAGCCAACAAGGGCCACGGACGAGTAGGTGAAGTTGCATATTCAGTCAACACGTTCACCAAACACATAAAGAAGTTGTATACGTATTTTATTAGTTAATCTGCGCGGCTCGAAAATTGGTTAGATGGAGCGTGATCAGAATGTCTTGATCCTATTATTTTTAAAATGAGTCATGCTACGTGTACACGGACGTTTAAATGTTTGTGTGCACAGATCCACTATACCCTCATAATAGGGGGTAGATTATTTTATTTGCCCCTATCCTCATGTGAGGGAAGCGTAAACGAGCGGGTACGAATAGAAAAATTCTTTTAATATATATATTATTTTTAATCATATATTTTTTCAATAAAATAATATCACAAACAAATTCATTTTTTCTTTTTTAACTACAAGTTCTACATCAAATCATTATTTTAAAATGTATTTTCTGTCAGAAAAAGGGGGACTCAAACATGCTCATAATTAAATAAAAAAAATTACAAAATAATGTTGAAATTTCTCTCCGTGTACTTTGTATAGGATAGATTTGTTGAGAAAATTCATGCTTCATGCAATCTAATTCCACGTAGAAAATAAATTAGAAGATGAAACAAAGAAAAATTGATACGAAGTGAAGTTTCGTCAAAGCTAGAATTAAAACTAGAAGAGTAAGCTAGAAAAATAGGATAGAGTAGCTTAGAGATATTTCTAAAGAAGCAAGAGAGAGTCATTAAAAATTATATAAGGATGCGTTTAATTGCGAAAATGAAATTTGTACGAAAAGAAAATAAATTTAGTTTTTAACACTTAAAATATTATATTTGTTCAATTTTTATTGATTGCATTTATTTTCCATGAAAAATGTTAGTTTTTCATTCAAATTCCTACGTTTTATTCATTTACTACGGTATATGGTGTCTCTCATGTTTTGTCGATGTAATTTGAATATGAGAAAAATAAAGTTAGTTTACGCCCAGCTCTTTCACGTATTCTGAAATTTAAACATACTTTAATTGAATTATATTCACTGTGTACTGTCTTCTTTTATTTAAAAAAAAAATAAAAAAAAATCCCTATAACCCACACCTTCTTCTATAAAACATCTACGAAATTACCCCAACTCCCACACCCCCTGCTACCATGAGCAACCATCACCTCCATGTCCACCTCGCACTGACAGTTACTTTGTTTTGGTCTGGCTTTTATTTTTTAAAATTCATTTTTCCCCCAAATTCATATTTAACAATACATTTCATAAGATTCATAACTTTTATTAATTTTTCTATCACATGTTTCAACAACTTTAACAAAATCCAATAGGGGACTAATTAAATGATGGTGCCCACCATCATCCCTAGTGATAGTGAAACCCATCACCACCATCATCTACTGTTAGGTTTGTGGTTCCATCTTAAAAGTTCAACTTTACTAATAGGAGTTGTCCACTCTTATAAATTGATCTATATTTTCATCTTTATTCGATATGAGATTCTACCCTTTAACATGCCTCCATAAGATAGTGGTGCGTTTAAACAAATCAATCTTGAAATTCGTGTGCTCATTTTTTGAATTTTAATCGGATCGAATTACCTGTTGTAATTTAATGGGCTCTGATACCATGTTAAAGTTTGAGATTCTATCTTAAAAAGTCAGCCTTATTAAGAGGATTAGTTCAAACTTTTATAAATTGGTCTCTGTTTTCATCTTTATTCGATATGTGATTCTATCCTTAACATCTACTACCACTACCACTGCATATATCTCCGTTGTAAATATCGAACCACAACCACTTTCATTTTGTTCAATCGTCATCGTTACCACTGTCGCATTTTGTAAATCCATGATGCTCACATTATGGTCTATATGACTTCTTACTAGCATTTTAAAAAAACATAAAGCATAATTAGAAGTGGAGGTCAAACTTCAAGTTTTATGAGTTTAAGCATGCAAAAAATGTTCTCTCTCTCTCTCTCAAATTATTTTAGATTTTTAACATTCTATAAATTATTTAATAATTAAAATAATACATACCAAACACCTACAATTCTAAAACATTATATTTATTTAATAATTTCTACAATTAGTCAATTATACAATTTTTAAAGAGAAAACTCGAAACTACAAATAAAAGGCTTTAAAAAAAATTAATAAAGCGTGTCGGCGTGCATTAAGCGGTCAACTTGACAAGTGATTGCTTAATTTCTTGCTTACCATAAGGCGAAGCATTTCATTTGCGCCTCTCGTCTAGACGCACTTTTTAGAGCACCGCTTCTTTCCATTCACACGACAGTGTGCCGGTGTCCATTAAGCGGTCAACTTGACAAGTGATTGCTTAATTTCGTGCTTACCGTCAAGGCGAAGCATTTCGTCTAGACGTACTTTTAGAACATCGCTTCTCACGCGCTCATTTTTCTGGAAAATAAAAGAACTTATTTTGCCTCTCTTTCTCTGAAATTGCAAGTTTACTTTGACATGATTTTCTATGGTGTTGATGGTGAGATAGGAAAAAGTGGTGGTGATGGTGATGGTGATGACAATGGCAATGTAGATATGTAATTGATGTGACAGTGACAATGAGAATAGGAGGCAACGATGGTTGTCGTAATCGATGGAATGGACTATGTTTTGAATGTGGTGATTTATGGTGGAGACAGATAGTGGTGGTGGTGTGGAGGCTTGATCTGGAGTGTGTTGGTGGTCGGTAGGATTGGCGTGTATTTTTACATTTGTTGGTTTATGGGGGAGGCAATTGGTCATGGTCATGGTCATGGTGGTGCAGCTGAAGGTGATTGTGGTGAGTGTTATAAACTTGTTGATTTGGGGAGGTGATTGTGGTGTTGGTAGCTTGTAAGTTTGGGAAGGTTGTTACGACGACGATGGCATTATTGGCAGTAGTGATGCAATAAGGTATGTTACAAGAGGCAACGATAAACAGCATAAGTGTAGTGTAGAGAGAGAGAGAGAGTGTGTGTGTGTATTTTGGTAAAAACATATGTTGGACAGTGTAGTGAAACTTCCCAAAAAATCAAGTCCTACGTGCATAAATTATGTTTGTCTTGGGTTGCAATTCAAAACTCGCCTGGTCTTGCTAGTGTCCAGCTCTTTGCATTTAATATATATTGTTACTCATAAAAATAAACCACATCTGATGGGGCCGCGTGGCATACAATGAGGGCCCCACTCCTTACACAACAACATGGGCGACCCTATTTCATGTGTGGGAAGGACCCCTTTTCCATGGAATGGAGCCGGACCGATCCCCTTTGAGCAGAGGCCACAGTACGAGCCGGTCCGGGCGAGGCAAATGGTGAGATACCTAGCACATCTCATGGTGAAAAGATTGATAAGATAGTTCACTACCAATGTCGCATCTGCATACCTACACAGTAACATCCCACTTGCAAGAACTAGGACTAAGGTATGAAGAGATCGTGGCCTTTAATGCCTTAATTGATTGATGTTCACCACGAGAGCCAATTGATTTGGCAAGGTCACGTGCCTTATCATCGAACAGACCTAGTTCGCCTTATCCCAGTATAAAAGCTCACACTTAGCACCATTCGAAGGCAATGCACGTTTAGACTCTCAATTCTCTCTTCCTAACATCCATATCTTTCACATTTCTTATCCAACCCGACCCCCATTTTAATTGATTAGAGGCTAGCGCAACAAGCTCCCCCACACCTTGAATTATTCATTTTGTTGGCTTACCCGTTCAACTAACGATTGGTCCAAGTATATTGGGATTCAGCTTACGTGGACGTGAGAGGTTTTGAAATATGTTGGTCACGTTATGAGTACAACTTTTAAGGTCAACATATATCAGTCTACCAAAGAATATCCAACAAGCAGGACACAATTCCTAATCAATATCTGTATTCGAAGTCTATAACTTTAAGAGAAGATTGATTTCTTAGTGAAGCATCGTCAATTAATTAATTCAATGGCTTTAATTCTAAGAAAAACTAAATCAAATAGGAAAAAAAAAGAAATTTATACACATTGAAACAATTTATAACCTCATAAAACCAAATAAAGGAAAAATGATTTCACATTAATAATGCACGAGGAAGTCTTTCACTTTCGAGGGATCGATCTTCTGGGTCGATAATAATGCTCGTATTCTTACATTTTATTTTATTTGCTTTCGTTTTTCGTTTTTCAATGTTAATGTATTGATTAATATTTTAATTAAACTAGTGCTTCTCTATGCGTTATTTAACCTACTTCGAAATTTTCTTGATCCACTTATTTTTCTTTTTCCTTTTTTTATGTTTCCCCTAGAGTTTAAATCTTGTGTTTTGTCTTCCAATTTTCCTAATTATTTTTTAATTATATTTAATTATTTCCTAGTCAAAGTCAATAATTAAGTTTAATTACGCATTTCATAGGACTAGGGATTACATTGGGGCGGGCGGGGCAACCTCCCCCGTCTCGCTAGGCAATTCCCGCCCCGTTACCAAAGGTAGGGGGCGGTTTACTATTCCGTTTATTTTTTTTAAAAGTTTTTGATAATTCATTTTATTATCCTCATTCATTAGACTAAGATAATAATATATTTTTTAATTTTTACCTATTTTTAAAAATTAAATTATTCAAATATATTTGATAAACTAGGACTTATTTGTCATATTTTTTAGATAATTCCAATTGACATTTTATATTAAAACTAATGAAATCTCGTGAAAATTTCCATTTAAAGTATTGAATTTAAAAATAAATAAAATTAAACGAGGTGGGGGCAGGACACCCGTTGCCTATCCTTGCTCTGAGACAAAGTTACCGTTCCCGAATACCGGATTAAGCGGGTAATCCTTGCCCCATTCAGGGCAGGGCCCGTGAGTATCGGGGTTTGTCGGATTCTTTTTGTCATTCCTACCCAGGACCTACACCTTTCTAATTACACATTCTATCGACTGCTATCAAAATCTGTTAAAAATCTAATTTTAATCTCTATCAAATCTTAACTTTGCATAAGGCCCCCAAAATATAAGGGTTGGCCTTGTCAATTTATCAAGTTTAACTTAACTAAAATGACATTAGAGAGTTCTATGTGATGGACGGTTTATGCTTTGTCAAATTTTCTGTTTCGAAAAAAAATTATTTATATAATTTTAATTCAACAAATGAATTATCGGTTGGCACATAGACACATACGAACGAAAATATTATTTTTAGGTCTAGAAAGATTTTTACGATGGACAACTCGTAGGAGGTGAGAATCAACTTTAATTATCATATGCTACCTACTGCATTATTGACTCGCTGATTTATTATTTTTATTGGAACAATGACTAGTTCAAGCTAGAAAATAATACTTATGATTGTAATAAAGAATGCAAGATGGTAGGGAAAAAGAAATGGCTTGTCAAATATGGTAGAGAATTTTCACACCCTTTCTATGGAAAAGGATTTCAATAACCGATCCAAAACTTTCGAATATTTAATAAATGGAACCGTTGGGTCTAAATATAATTATGAAATCGTTCGGGTTTGATTTGGTTTGGTTCAGTTCGGTTCTGTACCATAATTATTTTTTCTAACATTTATAACAACACTACATAAATATAAAAAATGACATATTCATTCGTAACTTTTAGAAATTAACATAGCTCAATTTAAAAATATATAAATAACAAGTCGT
>CAIGRL010058731.1:0-19398 GCA_903798325.1 Fraxinus xanthoxyloides | reverse complement strand
TTGCTCATGGAACAAGTAAAAAAAATGTGTGAAAATAAGAAAAATACAATAATGAAAATTAAACTAAATAAAAACAAAAGTAAATGAACGATGTCACCCTTTTCAGCCGATCCTTGCGTATTTTTATAAGAATATGTCACTGTCAAGCAAGTCATAATCATCTTGATGGTGGGACCGGCACTTAGCTGGTATCTATCATCAGCGCATGAAACGTGTCAAGTCCATTAGAGTGATTCGGGATGGGTCGTGTCACTAACACTCTTAAATCTTCATTGTGAGATTCGATGTAACTATTGAGTATTTGCATCTCAGTCCCTGAACTTTGTATTCGATACAATTGAGTCCCTTTTAGGCTATCTTTGCATTCTTTTCTCCAATTCTACATCAAAGATTGATTTTTATCTGCAAAATGAAATATAACACAAGTTAGATAGTATTTTATCCAAAGAATAATAAAATATCATCATTTAGACCTAGAATAAAGGTAGAAACTACACTGATCATGTGTTATAGAGATGGTGGGTGTTTTCTTTAAGGATATTGAAGCTTTGATTTTGCCATTTTGTGGTGTGATGGCATGGATTTCCAACTTGTATGGATTATGACTTGGTATTATTTCTGTGAAAAGCCTTCATCACTCCATTCCCTTCAATTTTGGATTAATACTCTTTCATCATATTCTTGTAAGGTAATATTATTTCAGGGGGACAACTAGTTTTCGGTGATGAAGGACAAGAATTTGTTCTGTTGGATAAATATCATAATCTCAGCACCAACAAATAAAAATAAAAGTACATTTGATAGCAATTTGGAGGTGAAATTGGAAAATTGAGTCTATTTAATGGATTTTAAATATTTGATTTTTCAACAAGACCTGATAATAATTTGGAATAATTCTAATTTCTCTATTTAAAATCGTGAGTGTGCTCTTATTGGTTATTAATAAAATTGATTGCAAGTAGTTAATTACACACATGCGCTTGAATCGTGTTATTTATCATGATAATCAATTTAGGTGATTGTGAACGCCTTAATTTATTGGGTTATGCCACCTTGACATAAAAATGTTGATAAATGCTTTGACATAATAAGTGTTGATAATATATGATTGGATGTAAAATTTATTGTATTTTAAACATTTTGTCACGTGTTATTATGTCAATTACTATGTTAATCATTGTGTTATTGTACCATTGTGTTATTGTACCATAATTTTAATTTATTATCTAAATCGATAATGGATAAACTAGATTCTCTAACTACAATTGTGCACCAGCCACATTTTTGTGACGAACAATCTATCTAATAAAGTGGTACTTCATCTAATTCATGTTTTTCCATATTGTGATTTTCTAGATTCCTTTGAATGTGCATCCTCTCTACCCTTGTTATTGTGATTTTTTGGATTCAACTCTTTACTTACTACGTCGAGAACATATTGTATCGACACCAAATTTTTATCTATAAAAACCTAGACAACCCAACATTCGAGCCACTTTTACACATGTCGTTCCGACCATTAGCTCCACTCCAATATTCTTTATTTTTTTTTGTTTTCTAATTCAAATGACAAATTGAAGTTTGGCTGGGAATAATTGCACATTTGCACACCAACACAGAGAACAATCACGGACACAAACAACAACAACGAAAGTAGAAAAGTTTTAGCAAAAAACGTTTGTGTAAGCCAAAAAGTTCATTCTGTGGAACCTCTTTTGTGGTCCCACCCCACCCACCCCTTTCTGTCAGTGGAAGCACCCGTGACTTCATCTTCCACGTAATGATTCTCCAAAAACAGAATTTAATCAAATTCACTCGTATATAAGCCATGAATTCACCAGTTTCTAATGCACTTGCCAGCTCCAGAACACATTTTCTTTCAGTTTCAATCCCGTTATTCTCATTTCTCTTTCAAATGTGCCCTCTTCTAAACCGATTTTCATTCTTTTTCTTCTTCTGAATGCAAGCACTGTATTGTAATTCCCAAGGGCTAGTATAACTGGGTGATCCCTCTAGAGAAATGCCAGTTCTTTCTTTTTCTAACTTTCACCTACCTACGCACCCCACCCTCACCCACACATTTGCAAATGTAATCATGTGATCTCATCTTATTCGCACATTCAAGATCTCAAAGAAAACTATTTTTATTTTATTTGTTGGTTACAAATATAGATATTGCCCTTGTTTGCTATAGATTATTTTAAGGTTCATCTAACATAGCTATAATTTGTTAGGAATTCGTGGAGGTGATATGACGCGATATGAAGTATAGATCGTACAAACTAATAAATAAGAACAATATTTAAAAGAAAGCAAACAAAAAATTGGTAGAGGAACCAAATATTTTATTAATGACAACCAAATAAGAGAAAATACAACTTTCATCAACTTCTGCAATCTACTAAATTGAATGAATAGTCTACTATTTATAGGACCTAAATATATCACAAATATGGAAACAAGATAAAAAAAAAACCACTTGGAATAAAGGAAATAATATTTTCCCAATAAAACATGTGAAATAAAGGAAATATTTTCTCAAAATATTCCACTTAATTTGAGTCACAAAATCCAACAATCTACAACTTGACACAAATTTTGATGCAATGAACGAAGCTTCATAATTTCTCCACTTGGAAAAATAAGTCAGACTACAACAAACAAATTGAACTCTTCATCACAAACCAAACTTCTCCAACACACGAAAAATACTCTTCTTCTTCCACCATATCCAACACGGATAAATGAACCCAACCATCGGGTTCCCAAAATGCACAAAAAATTCAAAATTTACCAAATAAGGTCGAAGCACATTCTGTAGCAGAATAAACACCAAATGCTTTAACTGAAGGCCCCTGGCTAGACTCATCACCTTTGACAACAAAAACATGCACATCCAGATCAACATCCCCATATCTATCTCCAATGGGTCTCTCCCTAGCCATTGAATCTAATGGAACCACAAACTGTGGTAGCAAAGTGAAATTACTCATATCCTTCAAACTTGACAGACTAGTATTCTCCAAAATAGACCCAGAGCCAACTCCTAATGGTACTGTAGCAAACTGTATATTCACCACGGTACCAAACTGTGTTGATGTCTTGTAATTGACTCTGTCCAACCTTGTAAGATGTATAACTGAGACTTTCTCCGCCCTTCCAATACAACACGTACACCCTTTCGGATCTTCAAGACTCTACCTACTTCAGAGAAAGTGTACCATCTCGAATCTAGGGTACTCAGTGAGATGATGTTCTTCTACAAGTCTAGAACAGGTCGAAACCTGGCCAAGTGTTTTGGTTGTTCCATCCACCAACTTCAATCTGACTCTTCTAATACTAGCTATCCGACAAGATTCGTTGTTTTCCATGACAATGACACCTTCTGTCACCTTTTCATATGATTCAAACAAATTCTGATTGAGACTCATATGAAACGGACAAGCTATATCCAAAATCTACTCCTCGTAAGGCTTGAATTCCTCGCCCCTTTATGTGCTAGATTATATTTTAAGACAATATCTATTTTAAGTTTAGGAAGGAAAAAATATTGAGTTTTCAGTCTTATTATTCTTATTTGATAGTGTATTTCTACTTCTTCATTATATATAAAAATGAAAAAGTGAATAAATCTAAAAAAATTTAAATTTTCGAAAAAAACAATTTTCTTGTTTATTGTAAGCTCTTGTGCATTAGGTAGCCTTGTCGGCAAATATAGTTGAAATTAAATTTTAATTTATGAATTGTGGATATGTTACATATTTAGATTAATTGATTTTTATCTATGTAAAATTTGATATTATTTGCGCACACGAATTAAGTTTTAATGGGTTGATTCATATGCTTGATAGGTCAAAATACTAGAACTTAGATGCTAAACCCAAAAATTACTACAATGTACATCATTCGACCAAATTTAGATTAGTTTGTGGGTGATTTAAGTGTTGTCGGGAGATATAGATATGAATGGGGATTTCATGTGTGTAAATTCTTGTATGAATTGTCTGTTTTTAATATGATGAAAATTATGTGAAAATCTTGAGTTAAGGGCCAATTTGTGAGAATGAGTGTTCAATGAGGAGCATTACTCATGGTAAAAAAAGGGACAAAGAAAAAAGCTATCTTGTTGTGAAACGTCTCTTCATATCCTTTATGATTCGAGTAATTGAGCCTACAAGAGTATCTAAAAACTTGGTTACCCTATGATCATTTGACTTGGGAGTCATCGGCTTAAAACTCGCAACAATGATCATTTGGAAAGTTTTATGGAGAGAAGTCAACACATAAGATAAGAAAAAAATATTAATTATGTACTTATGTACTACATGCCTTGATTAAATCCCAAACTCTTATTTGAGAAAGTTGGATCTTTGACAAATAATTATTAGCCTAGTTGAGTCTTGGATGTTAAAGTAATTAAATTTTTGAGAATCTTTATTTTTTGAAGTATCAACTTACAATTAGTAAAGTCCATCTAAACTAAAGAGGGCGACGAGTGGGTATAAAGATTCATCCTTAGATTACACATCGAGAAAAGAGTAAAAAATAATAAGTTTGGGGGTGTGTAAATCTTACGATTCATGAAAGTAAAAAAAAATAAAAAATGATTATCGCGGGTTGGGATTTGGGACAACTCACAAATTTATAGTATTTTACTTAATTCTTCACCAACACGCATCAGTTTTGATTTGAAAAAGTAGATATTGATTTGGGCAATGCAGCTAAGAAGTTGTTTCTAGATTTAATACAATGATTTCATTCCTAAGACAAAATGACACGTTATCTAACCATAATATTTTGCATGTTTGTGTGTTTGTTAAGTTAGGTTATGGTTTTGTTCGAGGACAAAAANGAGTGCATGATAGTTATTTTGTACACTTATTTGGAACAAAAAAAAATATAAACATTTAATAGTTCTTTTGAATAATTATAGCATAATTTATTACATATTTTATTTATTAGGTGAAACTCGATGAATAGAAGGTGGAATTGAAAGAAAGAAATGAAAATTGGCGAAAAGGGACAATATCCAAAGTTTGGGGACCAAAATACAAATACACAAAAGTTGTATGGAACCTTACAATAAAGATTAAGAATGCTAGGGGTCAATTGGTTGCATTTAGAAGTCAAAAAATAGTGAAATATGACCACAAATCAATTTTCAATCGCACAAGTTTGTTCCAGATTTTAGTCAAAGATTAAGACCCATTTTTGACATTGTAAAAGTTTGAATTGGAAAAAAGTTATCTCTAGCAAAGTTGTAGGAGTTATATTTTGAATTCATTTTGAATAGCCTTAATCTTTGTGTGACCCTTTTACTTTTATTCAAGATTCTAGTTCTTTAAATGCGTATGTGTTGATTTTATTTATGAATTTAATGCTTTGAATTATTTGACCAATTATTGAGTTGTGTGTGAATCTATTACGAATCGAGAGGTAAATATTAGATTTAGACCACATAGTAATATCCACTAATTTAGTATAACGTGTAGAGATACCTATACTAATTATTACAGTCATTAGATGAATTCTTAGAATTAATATTTCGTTTAACTAAGATTTATTTACATAGAGATATGTGATTGAATTAGTTAAATAGACTTAATTAGAATTCGATATAGGTAAATTGAATACTTTAGAAGAATTCGACCGAATACTACTACAATAATGAATCTTGATTGGCTAATTAAATATGATCCATGAGTAAAATTCTAAGTCATAGCATCCACACTCATAATTTTAAAACCTAAATACTATAAATTACGCACGTCAGATAATTTAGTTTATTTAAAATAATTAGATGGCAATCACAAAATTATTATTTATTTTCGGTCAAATTAAAATTAGGAAGAATTTAATCAATTGTTAGATAGTACTCTTCGTGGAAACTATATCCGGACTCATTGGTCCACTATATTAGTTGTTACGATCATTACACTTGCGGGATATAAATATCGACCAAATGTGTCACATAAACTAGAACAATGACTGGATTGATTAAGAGATGGGTGCTAATTTATGTTGAGTGATTGGTTGATTTTAAATTGTGGTGGGTTGGAGAAGATTAAGCATTTTTTTTTGTTTTTACGTTACATGTAGACCATTAGATTTATTCAAGTGATCCACCGTGATTATTTGTCAAATAGCTCAGTAGGAGGTACTCGTTACACAATCAAAAAGTTTATAGAGTTAGTCTTACTATTACACTACAACAAAAAAGCCTACGGCAACATTTGGACGTGTGTTGCAAATTGAAATGTTATCGTAGAGTAGAGAGATAAGGCAACATTTTTTAAACGTTGCCGTAGAGATACGATAACTTTTGGCAAACGTTGCATATGTATCTACGGCAACGTTTGTAAAACGTTGCCGTAGATACATTTTTTTTTTGGTAATAATAACAACAATTTATGCAAATAAATTGGAAAAATTGAAAATGCACGTTAGAACAAATTTTGGAATTGCATAAAAATTGATAATTTCATTACAAATTTTTGAATCCATACACTTCAATATTAGAATGTGAAACAACACGACTTAAATAAAAAAGAGCTTCAAAATAAAATAAAATGGTAAGGAAAAAACTCGATCATAAACGGAACACATAATTTACTCTATTTCTTAATAGTTTCCCTGTTTCTTTTTGTTTCAACAACCAAAACTTCATTGTGAATCCCACGAGCTTTATCATCAAATTTCTGCTTCTCGGCCAAATTCCTTTCAAGCTCAAGAACTCTTTTCAGAGCCTCCTCCTTCTCCCTCTACACATTTGATACCAGAGTAAATCAAAGCAAGAAAATATTTGTACATACTATGGTAATTTCCCAACGTTCACTATAATAGACCCAGAGACTTGTTTCCACTATAGATTCAATCAAGTAAAATTTCTCACAAGCATCGATTCATCAGGACATTCTCCAATTAAGTGACTGCCTCTACATTAAGACTCTAAATAAATGTGAAATTACCATAAATGAAAGGAATGGAAGTTGAACACTTATTTCCACCGAGGGATAGAGAATTCAATTTTTTTTAGCATACCCAGAACCCCAAGGAAATCGCCAGTAAGCAGTAAAGCATCTAATTTCCTTTCCCCACTATATATAAACCTTGAAATACTAATGTTATACACATATACTTGCTTCTGTACATTTCCCAATTTGCTGCAAGGTTGACTGATGGATGAGAACATCACTCATCCTCTTTAGTTGCAATTTGATAATAAAATATTGCAATTCATTTCTTTTCATTTATGCTTTGTTCAATTTAATTTAATCTTCATTGTCTTCTCTACTAATCAAAGTATATTACACATATGCTTACCAAATGAAATCGATTTCTTCAACTGCCTTTTCTCTTCCAACAATAATCCGTGTGGTTTTGTTGGTTTTCTTCTCATCCCAACAGTAATACCAGAGTAAATCAAAGCAAGAAATTTTCAGAGCCTCCTCCTTCACTTCAGAGGCCTCCTGCCGTATGACATAGTGTACAAACAATATTAGTACTTACATCAACAGACCTGAGAAAATAAAATTTAAAGTAACCATTTCAAATAGAAATGTTTGTATGGACTTAGATTCCTTCAATTAGTAAGTTATATAATCCAAGAGAGAAAATTCTTATATTGATAACTTGTCTTGGTGCTATGCTTGTAGACCTGACAAAATAATAAGTCAAGAAATGTCCGTGGCCGTTAAAAATATCCGAAAACAAGAAAGACATACAAAACAAGAAACAGACGTCTTGACCAGGCTATGGAAAAGAATATGCATGAAGAGCAACAGATGTAACTGAAACAAATGTCTACATCTAAAATGAAGACAAGATGAAACCAAGAATGACATCAAGGAGCACAAGAAGGATAGACATCCAAATGAAGATATGTCTGACTTGAGCAATTCACTTCCATCTTGTTGAAAAATTGTTAAAAACATGAAGATAGGAGATCAAAACCAAATGAAGAGATTAAATAACAACCACCAAAGGAGTCATAGATCCACAGAGGAATGCAAGCATCCTCACGAACTTGAATGCCAAAATCACCAATGCTGCAGGCATCAAAACATGCTACTTATTTACTACAGAAGTATATTTATATGGTAGATATATCCAAATGGTACTTTTGTTGTTCATCCAAAAGGTTAGAATGAAAAAATAAAAGGTTTCACCCTTCTGAAACAGCTTCGGGTGTCTGAAACAAGCATGTTTAACATTTAGTTCTAGAAAATTGAAGATCTAGAAGGGCACGAGCTTAAAGTTTAAAGTAGTTTTAAGTCTAAAGATGAAGTCCGAAAAATCATGTTGAAAAATGAACAAGAAAAATGATAACTTCAAGGAAGAACCTTTCAACAGGCACTTGGAAAATCACGAGGCAAGCACTAAAGGTGTTGCAGAAACCTGAGTCTTAAATGAAACAACAGCGAGGAGATTGAATCACGACAAATGATGGATTCAAAATTAAAAGATCGTGATGCAAACTCAAAGGTGGAAATGAAGGAGTAGCTTAGAGGCTCGAGCAAAGAGACTTATAATCACATGAAGATGCAAAAATCTAAATTTAACTCTATGAATTGCATTACGGAGAAAACAGACAGAAAAGAACCTAAGAGAATAAAAGATTTGGAAATAGTTGTTTTTAGAGACAGTAAAATTGGAAGAAAAATTGAAAAGCCCAAAAATCACCAATTTGTCAAATAGCTCGGTAGGAGGTACTCGTTACACAGTCAAAAAGTTTGTAGAGTTAGTCTTACTATTAGTACCCAAAATAGAAAAATAACATTAAACAAAAAATCATAATCAACTCAAGATGCCTCACATGGAGAATAAAATAAAGGTCCTCAGAAGTATTGAGAAGGAAGTATAGAATGGCTTAAAGTTGAACTCATATTCTTTTCCAAGCACTTGTATTTACTTTAAGTAGAATGAAGAAAAGTACTAATACCTTGTCCTATAGATTATACTTACTTTATTCTTGTTGTCTAATTGTATGATATAAGTATTTAAAAACCAGATCGTCTATAAATAGTGCATGGATTAGAGAGACCACACACCTCTCACAGTTAACTCTAATATCTCATCCCACTCATTCCAATGGATCCATCCGAAATTGTAGTTGAACGCTCTAGTTTTCACAAGGATTTTATCTTCGGTGCTGCAACATCGGCATATCAGGTGTGCAACTAATTATTGTAATGTTTTCGTATCTCGTATCAAGCAGTATTGAATGGAAGAACAGACAAGAGTTTAGTCGATTTTTAGTTTGTTATCACTGTCCTCTATTTTACATACACCCTATCAAACATACCACTGTTGTTTGGAAAAAAAAAAACAAAAGGGAAGGGTGAAGATTTTCCAGAACCATTATCAGATTGCAGTATTACATATCTAAGGGAATTGTGATGGATCAACCAACTCAATCAAAATATTTCTTTGTAATATTAGTTTACTTGAGTTTGTCAGTCTATTCATTCTGATGGATCCCACCCAAATAGAGGCCAAAGGATCTAATTTTCCAAGGAGTATATCTTTGGTGCTATAACATCTGCGTATCAACTGTGTTATTGGTATATTTAAGTATATTGTATCAGGCAGAATTGGACTGGATTATTACTCTGTTAACGTTGTCCAATACTATTAAATACACATTATCAAACATTCCATTATTGTTGGGAAGAGTACATATGCCAGAAGGTCTATTATAATTTTATTGTTTTCTACTTAATTTTTGGATATATAATTTATTTTATGGGCATTGTATTTAATTACTGCAGGTTGAAGGAGCTTGGAATGCAGATGGTAAAGGTAGGAGTAATTGGAAATCTATGATACTACATGCAAAAAGATCAAACTTGATGTACACCAAGTTGTCAAACTTGGTATACAAAAAGCTTTACCCTAACACGTGTACTTGTGTTTTACATAATGATCATTGGTGAGCATATATTTATCTTTATTAATTGGAATGACAGATAGCATTGAGGATGGTAAAAATGGGAGCACTGCTATTCATCACTATAATATGTTCAAGGTACATGTACTCTAGCTATTTAAATTTTTATGGCTCAGAGTGATGGGAATTAATTTAGTGGACTAAACATAAAAGGAAATGTAACTCAAAACTCAAATTTAAAGAGTATTTCCTTTTATTTTCAGTCAAGGCTTACTTTACATGGAAAGGCTGCCCCTTTTAATTAAATTCCGTATCAAAATTCCAAATCACTAGAAGTGGTTGAAGTAATTGTTCATTCACAAAATGGAGCTTTCAAGACATTTTCCACAAGTGATAAGAGGAAGTTTAATAACTGAAGCGAAAAATGAATTGAATGAACAAATTTAAACGTAGTAAAGCAGGAACGGTTTTCGTCCCTTGTATTGAAAATAATAAATTTGTGACCATTATTTGGAAAATTGCATTCAAAATGAGTTGATATTTTGTTAACGTTTGAAGTCAGAATTTTCAATTTCGGAAAAAGGGGAAGAAAAAACAAACTATTTACGTTATAATTGACTGTACTTTATTTTAAGCCGCCAATAATTATGTTCCATTGTAAATTGTACTCATTTTTATAACGTTGCAGGAAGATGCGGCTTTGATGAAGAAAGTTGGTTTGAATTCATATCGATTTTCGATTTCGTGGTCAAGAATTTTACCAGGTATCGGACTCTACCTCAATAAATTTAGAAAAAATAGATTTTTTATTTCAATATTGAAACGTTGAAGATTTAGAGTTTGTGCATTATTTAATTTCAAAGGAAAATTTTTCTAATTAATCTATTTTTTCAGGCAAAATGAATTTTTTGCTTAAAAAATTAAATGTCTATAGTGCCTTTTATCGAAATCCTCACTAGGCAAAGTGGACAAGATTCTTGACAATATAGAGTTTATTGCCTTCATTGAAAAGTTGGACTAGGGTGTCTAAATGGACTAGAAAGCTTCGTCAAACTTGCCTAGTTTTCGACCTAAAACTCATGGAAATGACATAAATTTAGAAAGAAAAAAATAAATTATCGAGAAACTGATACCTTTAGAACAAATGACAAAAAGTCTTTAAAATTAGAAGTCATATAGAAAAGAAGTAGTCTCTAATATGAAGTCGTCATTTCCTCAATTTTAATGTCAAGTAACAGTTCCTAGTTTTATTTTAATTTGTGTATAAATTATTTTGATATTTTAGGAGGCAAACTATGCAGTGGCATAAGCAAAGAAGGAATAAAATATTACAACGATCTCATAGACGCACTTTTGGCACAAGGTTAGACTCTATTATATATAGAATTTACATGTTTATTGTTTCTTTAAGAAACTAATGTTTATTATTGTTTAATTAATTCATAATTGAAGTTAAAAAATTGATATGAATTTTAAATCATTTCTCTTTTTACACACAAAATAAATTCAAACGATATTACCTTGCATTCTCAAATTACTTTTGTGCAGACATTCAACCCTATGCAACTATCTTTCACTGGGATGTTCCTCAATGTTTAGAAGACGAATATCGTGGCTTCTTAGATCGTCAAATTGTGTAAGTAATTTGATCTTGCATCTCAAGGAACATCTTGTGCTAGATATTAGCGAGCAAAGTTATTTTCTCAAACACTATATATCGGAGGAAAGGCACAAATGTTTTGTTTAAAGATAATGATACAAGTGATAGAATAATGGCAGATTGATCTCTTTCTCAAAGATCAATGTCATGTGAAAATTTTTACCATCTATGTGTACATTACACATATATCTTGATATTCACTTGTTTCACATTGCCATTACAGGGACCATTTTTGTAAGTTTGCTGATATTTGCTTTCGGGAATTTGGTGATCGAGTGAAACATTGGATCACACTAAATGAGCCATGGGCCTTTAGTTATTATGGCTATGTGAGGGGCAATTTCCCCCCTGTACGAGGTAAACCTCGAGCAACTTCAGCGAATGAAACTTCGATGGAAAATAAGCTGCCTCTCCTGGGTGCAACACCAATGGAACAACGTGCAACATCAATGGAACAACAGACAACATCGATGGAACAACTGATGCGTTCCTCAATCCTTCATCACAGAAGTGCAATGACTATTCCTCACTTTACTTCTACAGAAGGAGATCAGGTCAGGGTCGGAGAACTAGTTCCTATGGCACACAATTTGCCTGAACTTGTTTCCTCTGAAGGAGATCCAATCAGAGAACTAGTTGCTATGGCACAAAATTTGCCCCAACTTACTTCCACTGAAAAAAGTCCAGAGAGAGAACCATTTGATACGGGGCTTAGTTCTCCTCACCATACTTCCTCAAAAAGGGATCCGGGCACTGAACCATATATAGTGGCACACAATTTGATCCTTGCTCATGCACATGCGGTTAATATATACAGGAAATATTATCAGGTTTTCATTTTGATATTTCACAGACACATATAAATACACACTTTTGAGGTTTAGTTATTGATTATAAATATTATTACATTTGTACATACAGGAACGCCAAGGAGGAAAAATAGGGATGACAAACATTTCAACGTGGTTTTATCCATTTAGGGACACCCCCGAGGATGTAGAGGCTGCTTCGAGGGCAGTCGATTTTATGTTAGGATGGTAATTACTGCATGGGCTTGAGTAGTTTATCGTTACCAATAGAAATTTCTCTTCATCTCTATAAATTCCTAACACTCAAAATGAAATTAGTTGCCTTGGAAGTTCGTTGAACTTGGAAGTTTATCGAAAATTATTTCTCTTCTATTTTGTTTATCCTTTAACCTGTTTATACATTTTTGTTGTTTATATATTGTAAAAACAATGTGTGTTTTCGAGAATACATGAGACATATTTTTGTAGAATTCAGGCATTACTTCTATCATAATTCAAAATTTTAACACATTTCTCTTGTTCAGGTTTGTAGCCCCTGTAATAACTGGTGAATATCCACCATCCATGAGAAATAATATAAGAAAACGTCTTCCCAAATTTAACCCAGATGAGATGGCACTAGTGAAAGGTTCCTGTGACTTCTTAGGCATAAACTATTACACGACTTATTATGCCACAAATATACGTCGAAAGACTTCACAACCACATTATGACAATGATCTGCATGTTGAATATCACAGTAAGTACAATTCCGTTATATTCTTTTATCTTGACATAAAATGGACACTACTAATAATAATATGTTTACTTCTCATTCTTTTGTAGCTCATCGTCACGGGAAGCCTATTGGTCAGCGGGTGAGCCATTAACATTACCCTTCAGTGAGAAAAATCAGAAAATGAATAGATTATTCTTACAACAATTTAGGCATATAAAAAAAATATGGCGATACATGATCATGACAGAGACTCATAATATACCAGCTCAACGAATTAAAATACATTTTGTAATAACAATTTTTTTTATTTCATGGTAGGCTGGTTCGCTATGGTTGTACATAGTTCCAGAGGGAATTTACCATCTCATGCTTTATATAAAGGAAAGATATAAGAATCCGGAGATTATCATTACTGAAAACGGTATATAGTCCTGAGTATTAGTTATTTATATAGCCAAAAAATACCAAAAAAAAAAAATACAAAAAAAAAATTACTAATTTTTCAGGGCATTTAGTGGTTTCTTGATTCATCCATGATCTTTTGTAGGGTTGGATGAAGTCAACAATAAAGACATAACAATTTCAAAGGCTCGTATTGATGAAACTAGGATTAAGTATCACAGGGACCATCTCGCGTACCTTAGAAAGGCGATAGAGTAAGTCATCATTTGTTTTGCACATATGGTAGTTCATGAATTGGAAATAAAATTGTATGTTTTGAAATTAATCGACTAGTTTTCCTTAATTTTCAGACGTGGTGTACATGTGAAGGGTTACTTCATATGGTCATTGCTCGATAATTTTGAATGGGTAAAAGTGTACAATGTTAGATCTGGCATTTTTTATGTAGACTTCCTGAATGAACGTTTGACTAAATTCCCTAAAAGATCAGCTATGTGGTGGATGAATTTCCTGAAAAAGCCTAAGAAGGTAACAGGATGTCAAGACTAAGAAGGACGACGTGGTACTGTGAAAAGGTCAAGATGCAACGGTGTAAAAAATTAACAATTACTGCTTCCTTTAATTTATTTAGAAAAGTTGTGTTGAATAATGCAAGCATGGATGCATGCTCGACATTCCTTTAGTTTCGTCATTAATTCTCTTGTTGGATGAGAAACAAAGTAATGTTATAATTTGTAGTTATTATGTTGAAATAATTGGAACCCTTCGAGGCTCCAAGTCGAATTCTCGTGCTTCAGTTTGCGTAACAAAGATTTGAGAGCGACTTGCTTCAGTTCTAGTTAATTAGTATATTCTCTTGTTCTTCTTAATTACCGAAAGTTGTAGCAATCCAACTAACCTTTGTGAAATGTATGAATAGAAGTTAAAATTTCTCATCTTTTTAGCATCATTCTCAACCTTTCATAAATGTAGTAGCAAAGAACTCGTTGGACGGATTCCATCTAAACTAGTGACAAATAGACAGGCACATCCACCCATGAGGGACCAACATTGAAGAGATGAAATGTTTGGATGACAAATTGGATCACATTAGAAGTTCAAGGACTAAAATGAATATAACTCAAAAGTTAAATGATTAAATTAGAAGAAAGTTAATAATGTGGTTAAAATCATTTTTGGGGGGTCAACTGACGGACTTATGGACATAATTCATCTATTTGTCCTCCAACCACACACTCACACTCGAAAGGCTTGGGACCAGGAGTGCAACAAATGAAATGTTAGAGTAAAAGCTCCAGCAATTTTAAAGTATGTGACAGTGGCTGCAATTATCCCATTATGTTATGGTTAGTTTTAAATAAAATAGAATAGATAAGTGACCTTTGTTCATCATTAAATTTGACAATAATAATTAATTTTAATATCTTTGTCAACTTACTTAGAAATCAAATTTACAACCGTTTAACAAGTATGATATATTGGAATTTATTATGGACTATGATCATTTGATTTCCGGCAAGTGAACGAGATTGTAAATAAGTAATGTAATAGAATGTAAAGTGTCGAACACATGCAAACTGAGTAATCAATCGAGTCCAAATTAATAGCAACATTAATCAAACAACAAATATGTTTTGAACTTTCTATATTAATATCTAAATTATCAATTAAATCAAAAAGCAATTTAACTGGTTTGATTTCAAATATGTGAAAGTATTGCTAAGACGTAGAATCCACTTGTTAATCCATTTTTAGCACAACGAATTAAAGGGACAATTTGTAATCATTCTTATTGATTAATGTTCCTAATTTAATTGAAAACTTCTCTCGATAATTATCAAATTTATTCCCCTCATATAACACTCGTATCTCTCGATTAAATATACAAACATGATAAATGCATTAAATGATGTAGAATACCTATGAAAATCATGTAAAGGATAGAGGTATCCATTTATTCTCTATCAAACTCTTTCTTCCCAATTTCCTCCAATTTAGCTGCTGCTTACGTGTATATATAATTAACTCGGCCCTTGAAGCCACCCAATGTGTTTTTCTAATTCCAACCCTTCTACCTTCTTCGTGTGCTTGTGCATGTATATATAATATCCCTTCAATTTCAACCTCTAATTTGTGGTTCATTAATAAATTATTTTTCTCTAAGTCGTCAATTCTTTTAATATAATGTAATTCAATCCTTGAGTCCACTTAATTCTGCAACCAATGCCAATTTGGTCCCTGCTCTTTGAATTTTGCTATTTTTCATCATCTCTTTCTTCTTTCCTTTAATTCCTTTTTCAGTTATAGAGTTTCACCTATTAAATATAAAATACAACAATTTAGAATATATTTTGTCAAAATAACTATCAAATGTCACTATATTAAGCCTCAAATAAGTGTATAAAATATACTTACCATACTAGTATAGTCACATTAGATTTACTCGTAAATTCCATATTGAAGAATATTTGGACAATTATATTATATTGATACTACACGTGCATGGTATTGAACATCAAGACATTATCGGACGAACAAGTATTTATTACTACACGCGCATGATATTAAACATCGAGACATAATGGGATGGAGAAATACCTGATTTTTGAAACAAAATAATTATAATAAATTTATGGAGCAGGTTTTGATTTTCCCTAAAACCAAAAATAATACAACTGCACATTCCTAGACATCATGATTCCATTTTTAGTCTCTTTACTCCAATTCTTATTCTAATATTTACCTTGTTTGTTTCCATTCAGTGAATCGCTTTTCAATTCTTTCCACCGTTTTCTTTAACTTTACATACAAGTAAAACGTAGACTCATGTAGATCCGAAATTTCTTGTTCATCTATTGACCAAATGCATTCAAATACTTCTCATCCATCCTCTTTTAAGAACCCAATTCAATTTAAATCTAAGTAATTGAATTTTAAAAATAAAAATCATTTTTTGTTGAAATTTTACTTTTACCAATCCATCATATTGAGGCTCACTACCTACCATAGATAAGTATTTGTGATTCAGTAGGCAACTTTACAATTCAAGCTCCAAATGATCATATTTAATGTATTCACTCGTGCTTGGGAATATAGATGAATACAACTAGAAACCATCAAAGGGATGTCTCATACGAATTTTATATTTTGAATTTAATAAATATTCTCTTACACAGTCAAAAAGTTTAACAATTAGTCTTACTAATTCACACAAAATTATAATTAATTAACTCAAGATGCCTAACATGCAGAATACAAGAAAGGTCTTGAAAAGTAATGAGAAGGAACTTAAAGCAACAGAGATTTTTATTTTTCCATGTAATCATGTTTACTTTATGTAGAACAAAGAAAAGTTCTTACGTCTTGCCAAGTAAGTATACTTACTTTGTAATTGTTGTATAATTATATCGCATGAAGTCAAACACTCAAATTTTCCCAAGGATTTTATATTCGGTGCTACAACGTTAGCTTATCAAGTGTGTAACTCTAATAAGTACATGTTTCAAATGGCGTGTGAAACAATATTGAATGGAAGGTGGACATGAATTTTTTTTTGAACTTGCCAATTCAACAAGGTATCTGTGTGCCTGTTTTCCTCTCTAGGGATCTGATTGAATTCGAATTTGTTGAAACACTGAAATGATCTTGTCTTCTACAAGGTAAGCACCTAATATTTTATCCTTGACTGTAAACTTTTCGTTCACTTGATTTGCTACCAATTGCGAGCCACTTTCTAACTTATTTTTTTCAGCCTACATTTCCTTTGCCAGCCAGCCGTACGCCCACCAATAAAGCTTCATATTGACCCACGTTGTTGATTGCTTTAAACGTGAACCTTAATACAGGATTCATTTTATGTCATTTCAGGCTTGTCAAGATTATGACTGTTCCAGAATCAATTTCTTCTAACAATCCATCTACAAATAAGGCTCTTCTTGAGGAACGGAAACATTTGACAATTCTACAATAAAGTCAACTAATTCTTGTGCTTTGATTGGGGATCATCCTTTCTAGCTTATTTCAAATTGTCCCAACACTATCCAATTTCATTAATCTCACTGATGCGTTAATCTTTTGCATTTGCTTGATTGGGAAATTAGTTAGTAGTTCAATGTTGTGGCGCGGGAAATAGGGTGAAAACTTTGCAACGCTATAACTAAGGTGAGGGCCAGCTTTTCAATATCCAGATACCTCGGCTTCTTGCTCCTGTGTTGAAATTGTAGTGTTGTCAACCTATTGCGAGCATCCCAACACTACAACAAGCAATATTAAATTGGTTATCAAACATAAGCATGCAAAATCAATCAAGAAAATAAATTGACTAAACTACTTGGTCCTTGTATTAAAAATATTATCCAACACAAAGAAATTCAGCTATACATGGTCCTAATGATAAAACAACAAAAAGAATGGAAGAATATCCCCCGGAATTTATAAATACAAAAAAGAGACATCACGGTCCAATTCTTATTCTTGATTATCACCCCAAGATTTGATTCTTCAAATTCTTTATGTTTCTTGATTCAATCCCTTGCCAGATTCATTCTTCTCTCCAACTTATATTGAATTTGCCCCTTGAATGATGTTATTATATGAATATAATTTGAAAGGCGAGAGAGATCATTTAATTGCTACCCATGCTATGTTTTTATATGGTGAAATTAGGTTAATATTTATCCAAACTGAGTTTCAATCAAATAAAGAAAACTGTCTTCATGCACATATGATTATGTCTTTTCACAGTCACAATATTTTTGTTGCAACTTTCTCTCTTGATAAATGGTTAAGGTGATTCAAAATACATTGGAAAGCTAATTTAAATTGATACAATTCTTCTAGAAAAAGAAATTTTCCAATTCGAACATTTACTATTCCAAAAATGGGTCCTAAACTCCAACTGAAAATCTATAATGTGCCATGTGCAGTTGGAAATTGATTTATGATGATCCTTTGGTTATATTTCATTCTTTTTTACTTCTTATTGCATCCAATTTACCCTAAAAATCTAATTTACCTAACAATCTCCAAATATCGATTTTCGGTCTAAATCAAATACTAGATAATTGCAATTTGATCCCCCGGAAATTGAATTTCATCCATTTTCTCCAATATTTCGTTGATTTCTTTCAAATTGACTTCAAACCATTAAGTTGTTTCTAACAAACGATAAATAAACGATGTTTGACTATAATTTATCAAAAGTAATACAAAATATCCTAATGTAATTGCCTAAATAAGTGTACAAAATACTCTTATCAAACAATCAAAACTTGAACATCTGTTTGTCTTCAAACAAAAATTATAATATATCTCAACAAACAAACATGCAATGCTAATTACCTAATGGTAGCCCGTCAATCAAGTAATCTAATAAAACATAATTAGATAGCCTATTTTTTGCTCATGATTGTAATCATTGTTTTAAGTTTATGAACAACTTTAAAATCAGATATCAATTTCTACTTATCCAATGAAAAATCAAGTAAAACATCATAAATTCATAAGTTGCTTCATTTCCATGTACATATACATGTATATATCCTTTCATCGCTTTTGAGATACAAGTCTCCAAACTTATTCTTTTAATCACATTTCCAAGGTTTTATCTAGGTTGAATTTATATACTAGTCCTTGCCCTCACTAATTTGAATAGATTTTACTAATTGCAAATCAATATCTCAACATATAGAGATTCTCTTTTATTTTGATTGCTTCAACCCATAAAAATCAATGAAACTAATAATGCCTTGTTAAATGTCTAATTGTCTCAAATAAGTCTTTATTGCTTAATCAAAACATTTTGGGGGTGTATTCAATTGGGACTTCTGAAAATTTTGATGGACTTTTTCTAAGTGATGATTTATATGGATTTCATGGATTTTTTTAGAGATTTATATAGAATTAGTGGAAATCTTTTGTA